>JAODAL010039339.1:0-38112 GCA_025379985.1 Phyllomedusa bahiana | reverse complement strand
GTCATTTTTTTCCCCATTACATTTACTCATTTTCACGTTCAATTTCTTCTTTTTTTAAATTTTTTTTCCCCATTCACCTCTATTCACACTCATTTTAATGTTACTTTTTTTTTGCTCCCCCCATCTATTCACATATTCATTTTCATGTTTTTTTTTTTTTTTCCCCATTCAATTTATTCCACTTTTTTTTATGTTCCCCTTTTTTTCCCCCCCTCCCCTCACATTATTCACAATTTATTTTCATTTTTTTTTTTTGGCAAGGAGACTTTGTCATCATTTTTGCCTTGTCTTTAAAATATTTTCAAAAAAGTATGTTTTTTGCATCTTTTCAAATGATATGTGTTCTGACCGTCATTTGGTTTGATTTCCCCTTTAAAATTTTATTGAGTGCTTTTTTTAAGTCATGTTTAAGGGGTTTCCCCGAAACCATTGACTCTGTCTGTCTTCTGGTTTTTAATGTTTTGATACAATAAAAAATTTTTTTATTTATCCAACGGGTTGGATCTTTTTCCCCTCCATGCGGACTTTTTTGTCTTTAGTTCACGGGGCTGGTGCCTCCCACCAACCGTGCACCTGCTGGCTTCCACAATCAATCATTCATTCAGGAGCGGGGACTTTTTTGTCTTTTAACTTTTACCCGTTTTTTTGACTCCCCTTTGGAGGAAGGCTCGAGGTCTTAGCTCCGGCATTCGCACACTGATTCGCCGAGGTCAGCTTTGCTGCGTAATTTGGATCTCCCCGCCAACCGTCTGCATTTCTTTGGCAAATTTATTGGGATGCCCATAAGGGCATTTTGTCTGGTTTTAGGGTAATCTGCTTTAAAAAATAGGGTACTCAATGTCCATTAAGAAAAATCTTGTTTTGAAAAGTCATTTCTTCCTGAAAATTTTTATTCCGAGGGCAAAAAGGGCACTTCTTTTTTTGGGGGTCATGCACTGTAAAAGACACCAATAAAAAGGCATATAAAATTTAAGCTATTTCACATACCATTTTTTTTTCCCACAACGGAACACAGTAGAAGCAATACTTACCAACTTTGGGAAAAAATCTTTTTTTTAAAGATTTCGTTTCTTGTGCAAATTTTTTATTCTGGGGTCCAAAGGGCATCTTCTGGATTTGGGTCATGCTGGGAAAAGGACAGGATTATAAATGTCCTGTTCACAAAATATTGGTTAAAATCTATTTTTCTGGCAAATTTTTTTCTGGGGCCCAAAAGGCATCTGTTGGTTTTTGGATAAATCCCGTAAAAGACCCCAAAGGACCTTCTTGATCCACGTTAAAAAAGCAAAAGTACCACTTTCCTTCCACCCCACAAAATTGACAGCAGAACGCAAAAATTTTTGAGACGGCCCTTACCAACGGAACATCGTTCAAAAATTCTTCACATTCAATGTCAAGGGGTTTCAACATCAGCAACGGACAGCAAAATGCAATAGCCGTACAGCAGGCCCCCAGCATGGAAAAATTCTTGTTTCAAAATTTTTTTCTGAGCCCAAACATTTTTGCTGGGTTTGGGTTTTATTAATTAAAAGGGGTCCAGGGTTCCAATAGGGGGTACTCATCAGGGCCCTAATCAAAAAAGGCCCCGTGAATTTTAAAAAAAAAACTATTAATGGGTTGGGGGGGGGGTTTTGAAATTAAAATATTGCGTGCATTTAAGTGGCATATTTGTAACCTTGGTTGTGGACATGAATTCCCCCGGTTGGGAACCACCTTTGGGAATGTGGTGAATCTCTTTTCCTTGTTTTTTCAAAAGGCTTTTCTACCTTCCCCTATTTCCTTTGTTTTGGGGATTTTCCAGCTGGAACAATGCACCAAACTAAGGAAATGTTCATAAAATTTTAACAAGTTACACGTCAAAACAAAAGATTTTTTGTTATATATTTTACTTACCTTTATTAGTGCAGCTGCAGAGGGGTGTGTCTGCTGACCATTAAGACCAGCCCGAGTCGTGGTTTTTATAGGGAAACAAAAGGTTTGGGAATTCCCACTTGTATAAAATGATCCATGGATCTCAGTTAATAATGTAAGAGCTATGCTGTTTAAAACCATATAACCCCGTAGGGAGAAAACACCTGAAATGCAAGCGGGGCTAACTACCGGGTAGCAGGGGTAGCATTGCTAGGGGCCCCTGCCTTGGGGGCCCCGGGGCAGCGCTACCGGCCGCTACCCCGGTAATCGGGTCCTGGGGCCCCCCGGCATAACTTAACATTCACTTGGGCGGGGGGAGCTGCGGGCCCGCCATACCCCTCTAAGACCGGGCCCCCCGGCCCCAGCGTTCAGAGCAGCCTGGCTGGAAGCAACGGACGCCGATCGCTCCGCCTGCTACTTCCCCGCCCGCTCTGTGTCACGTGGGCCGGGCGGGACGTCACATCACCGCGCCCCCCGCGAGGCAGAGCTGCAGGGAGACAGCAACAGGAGCGAGCGGGCATCGGGGGAAACTGGACCGAGTAGTAAGTGATTTCTTATTTTACCTACCCCATTGCCGCCTAACCCCCATATGCCTGCCCATACCCCCCATATGCTGCCTAACCCCCCATATGCCTGCCTATCCCCCCCCGATATGTCTGCCTATAACCTCCCCATAATGCCTGCCCTAAACCCCCCGTATGCCTGACTAATACCCCGCCCATATGCCTCGCTATACCCCCTCATATGCCAGCCTATACCCCCCATAGCCTGCCTATACCCCCCATATGCATGCCTATCCCCCCATATGCCTGCCTATAACCCCCACATAAGTCCTAGCCTATACTCCCCATATGGCCAGCCAATACCCCCATATGCCTGCCAAACCCCTCATAATGCCTGCCTATACCTCCCATCAGCCTTCCTAATAATACCCCCCATATGCCCTGGCCTATACCCCCATAATGCCGCTGCCTATAACCCCCCAATATGCCTTCCTATACCGCTCCCATATGCCTGGCCTATCCCCCCCATATGCCTGCCTATACAACCCCCTATAGCCTGCCTGCCCCCCCCCCACTATACAGCCCCCTATATGCCTAGCCTATAACCGCCCCCTATATGCCTGCCTGCCTAATACGCCCCCAGTATTCCTGCCTATACAGCCCCCATATGCCTGCCTAAACAGCCACCCACAACCTTGCCTATACAGCCCCCCACAAGCCTCCTGTAATACCCCCACAAGGCCTGCCTTCTACTTATATGGGGCCACCTTTAGCTACCTAAACCTACCTATATGGCACCCTATAGCCCACCTAGACCCCTGGTCACACCTGTATGGCTCCCTATAGCCTACCTAAAACCCTGCCCTGTCTTATATGGGCACTCTATTGCTACCTAAACCTTGCCTATTCTTGGGGCCACCCATATATCCTAATCAAACCCTGCCTGCCTAAATGAACCCATATAGCCAGGGGGGCAGGTGCTGGAAAAGTCAGGATTCTAAGATATTTGTGTCCTAAATCTGCAGGGACAAGTGTCGGGATGAACATCATGAAAGGATGGACTTGGAACCGGATCAGAACAAAAGAGAGAAGATCAACGACTTGGTCAGAGAAACGTCACTGTGAGTCCACAAATGTAACTGCACTGTAACGACTTAAATGTCCTTGCACAGGCTGTGTACACTGCTATCTACCACTATAGGTCACTGTATGGAGGTATAATACAGTCTGCGAGTAGCTGTGTACTACTGGTGTCCTACCACTATAAGCACCTGTGATGGAGGATAATATGACAGTCTGCTCGAGCCTGTGTACACTGGTGTCTACCACAATAATGGGTCAACTGTATGTTGGTTATATACAGTCCCTGCAGACAGCGCCTTGTACACTGTGTCTTACCACATATTGTCACTGTGTAATGGAGGTAATATACAGTCTGCAGAGCCCTGTGTACACGGGTGTCTACCACTATATTTCACATGTATTGAGGTAATATACAGTCTGCAGACCTATGTACACAGGTGTCTACCACTATATGGAACAGCTGTATAGGTGGTTATAATAACAGTCTGCAGAGCGCCCTGTGTACACTGGTTGTCTACCACTATAGTCACTGTATGGAGTAATATACAGTCTGCAGAGACCTGTGTACACTGGTATATACCACTATATGGTCACTATAGTATTATATATTAATATTATTAGACATTATTGGTCCTTTGTAGACTGTATCCGGCCATCCGGAGGTTTCCTCCCGGCACAGGCGCTGTGGGTCATCACGGGCTGCGTGCGCGGCCTGATGAAGCCACCCTCACTGTGCCAGAGAGCGTGCGTGAGGCCGGAGAGCGAGGGAGGCATGAGCAGGGTGAGCCAGGTAAGTGGGTTTTTTTTGTAATTAAAACCACTACCTAAAGGCCTGCCTAGAGGACCTATACCTGCCTTACCCTTTTCCTAAAGCCTACCTAACCTGCCTATAACCTGCCTACAGCCTACCTAAGAGGACCTTTACCGTGCCTATACCTGCCTTACAGCCTATCTATAGGACCCTGTAATGCCTATACCCTGCCTAACACCTACCTATATAGGCCTGCATATACCCTGCTCACAGCCTACCTAGAGGACTCATACCCTGCCTACAGTCCTACCTACGACCTAAACCTGCCTATACCCTGCCTACAGCCTACCTAAGACCTGATACCTGCCTATACCCTGCCTACAGCCTACCTATACATGCCTATACCCTGCCTACAAACTACCCTAAAGGGACCTTTACCTCCTATACCCTGCCTACAGCCTATCTAATAGACCTATACCTGCCCTATACCCATGCCCATACATGCCTACCTATACCTGCCTATACCCTGCCTACAGCCTACCGAGAGGAACCTATACCCTGCCTACAGCCTACCTATAGGACCTATAACCTGCCTATACCCTGCCCTACTAGCCTAACCTATAGGACCTATTACCTACCTATAAACCATGCCTCAGCCTACCAATAGACCTATATGTAAAGTGCTGCGAAATTAGTTGTGGCGCATATAAATAAAGATATTATTATTTAATTATAGAGTCCACTGTATGTGGTTTATATACAGTCTACAGAGCCTGTTTACACTGTATCGGTACCACTATATGTGTCACCCCATCACTGTATTGGAGGTAAAATAGCATTCTGCAGAGACCTGTGTACACTAGTATATACCACTATATGGCCATCTATAGGCGTGTACTATTGGTCTTTGTGTACTGATCAGTAGATAGGTTGTAAGGGTATATATACCGATCACAACGTTGTATTTGTGGTCTAATTTCTGGCGTATAATGCCCGGTCCATATTAGTAGTTGTTTAGTGGTAATTTGGTTTTTGGAATAGCGATTTGATTTGTAGCAATAGAAAAGTGAGATGCTAGGGTGAGGTATTACCCCATGTATTACTAGTAATATCTAACAGCATGTCCTGGTACATGTGTCCGTGTTCAGGGAGGTGGGCGAAGGGGAGGAGGGTAGTGGCCCGCATCCAAAAGTTTGCTTGGGGGCCCGGCTTCTACTAGTTAGTGCCCCTGCCTTACGCTATCATAGCAAGCAAGGTTGCCAGTGTATACACTGTTGCCTTGCAGCACAGGATCTTGGGTTCATATCTGACCACAGACAACCTCTGCTAGGAGTTCTCCCCAGTATTTGCTGTGGGTATTCCTACTATCACCCAAACTCCAAAAAGCATATAAGTACCCGTATATACACTCGAGTATAAGCTGAGTTTTTCAGCACAAAAAAGGCTGAAAAATCCCCCCTCGTCTTATACTCGGTCCACTGTCGGCACTCGGCACTGCGATGACCCGAGTGGACCAACTAGGGGACGCTTCAGTCTATATGCGACTCCTCAGGGAACGCATAAACTGAATGCTAAGTACGCTGACCATTGTTCGTGTGCTGCCCGTAGCCCGTCACTGTTTATATCTCCTCCCCCTTTGTGCGACACGCTCCGAGCGCAAGAGAGTGAAGAGATACCAACTGGGCGGGCCAGAGCGAGCGCTCCCTGCTCCACAGTGGACTCCGGGCGGTCTAAAAACTCGCTGCTGTCCGGAGTTTCCGGCATCAGTCAGCGGTGAGGTGCAATCACGCTGCGTTCGCGGCGGGGTGTGGTGGGGGGGGGGCGGGTTGGGGTTGAGGGTGGGTGTTGATGACATCACCCTGCCTGGTGCCGAAAGACGGGAGGAGATGCACCCTGAGGCGGATCAGCTGGGGGATCAGAGTGTAATTGATTTGTTTTTGTGGTTTAAAAACCCTACCTATACCTGCCTATAACCTGCCTAGTGGGGGACCTATACCTGCCTATAGCCTGCTTATGGGGACCTATACCTGCCTATAGCCCTATGGTCCTAGGGGGACCTATACCTGCCTATAGCCTCCTAGGGACCTGTACCTGACAGTAACGACCTATTCCTGCCTATAGCCTGCCTAGGGGGACCTGTACCAGACATGGCCAACTCTCCCGTATTTTGGCGGGGGTCCCGCTAATTGGGTCCCCTCCCGCCCTCCGCCCGGGGATTGGCATTCCCACCCGGGCCGCCTTCATCGGGCGGTGGTGTCCTTTTAAAATTACCCGCGTGCGCGCAAGGAGTAGCGCTAGTGCTCTACTCGATGCTTCCGCCGGACGCTCCTACAGGCGGTGAAGCGGCCACAGCGGCCGCTCACCTCCCCCGGCTTTCCTCACTTGTCAGGGAGTAGGCAGCGGTGATCCGCTCCCTCCTCCCCCTGTATGTACGGCGCCGGTGTGTGCGTCGCACATACAGGTCAGGCTGGCGCAGAGGGAAGTGCCGCGAGGCTGCTCTCACATCCCCTTGCGCGCTGAGAAGAGATCGGGCAGGAGCTGCCGCGCTGCAGAGCCCTGTAAGGTAAGTGGATTTATTATTGTTAATTTTTGTATTAGCTTTTAGGGGGCTCTACTGGCTAACAGAGAGGTAAGCTTAATGGCAACAATTGGCGGGTGGCAGCCCATCTGGCAACAATGGGGTCACTACCAGGCAACAGAGGGGGGCACTACCGTGGCAACAGAGGGACATTACCTCGGCCAAACAGATGTGGGGGCAACTACCTGGCCAACAGTGTGGGGAAATACCTGGCTACACAGAGGTGGCAGCAACCTGGCTAACAGGAAGGTCACTGTACCTGGGCTAACAAATGGGTCACTACCGGGCTTACTAGATTGGGCAACACTGGCAACAGAGTGGGTCACTGACCTGAGGCAACAGATGGGTTCACTACCTGGCAACAATTGGGGGCATCTAGCCTGGTCTAACAGATGGTGGGGCATCAACCTGGCTGACAGATGGGGCACTACCTTGCAACAGAGGGTGGGCCACTACCTGGCAACATAGGGGCACTACCTGGCAACAGAGGGACTATACCTGAGCAAACAGAGGGACATCACCTGCAAAACAGATGTGCACTACCTGGCAAACATAGGGGCACTACCTTGCTAACAGAGTGGGCACTAGCCTGGGGCTAACATGAGGTGGGCGACTACCTGGCAAACATGGAGGGCACTACCTGCAAACAATAGGGGACTACCTGCAAACAAATGGGTGCATCTACCTGTCAACAATGGGGTGCACTACCTGTTCGGAACAATGGGGTCACTACCTGGCTAAAATATGTGGCACCACCTGGTCTACTATGGGGCACTACCTGGCTAAGCAAAGTGTGGGGCAAACCTACCTGGCTACAAATTTGGCTCAACCTGGCTACAGGAGGGGCGTCTACTTGGCTACAAGGGGTAATCTACCGGCCTGTAAGGCACTAACCTGGTTATGAGGGGCTACTACCTTGCTATAAGGGCATTCTACCTGGCTTTCTACCAAAGCCGTTATAGCAGTTAGGTGGAGGTGGGTGTTGGCTTTTTTGAAGAGGCGGTGGCATACCGACAATATGGGCGTGTCCCAGCAAATTTTTGCCGCGGCACTCGTAGCGCACCGCCCACTAAGGTCTCCCTGCTTTTTCATTATCAAAAGTTGGGCAACTAGACCATACTGCCTGATAGCCTTCCTATGTGGACCTATACCTGCAATACCCTGCTATGGTGACCAATACCTGCCTGATAGCCTAGCGCTAGAGGGACCTATACCTTCCATAGCCCTGCCTAGGAGGACAATACCTGCCTATATCCTGCCTAGTAGGACCTATACGCTGTCCTTATAGCCTGCCAAGATAGGACCTATGACTGTCGCCCATAGCCGGCCTAGGGGGAGCTATACCTATGCCTATACCCTGCCTAGGGTGACCTATACCTGCCTATATCCTGCCTAAGAGGACCATACCTGCCTAACCCTGCCCTATGAACCTATACCTACCTATCACGACCTATACCTGCCTATAAACCTGCCTATGGGGGCAATTACCTCCTATAGCCTGCCTATGGGGACATATAGCTGCCCTAGTACACCTATGTCTTCCTATGGGGAACATAATAACTGCCTATACGAGCCTGTATCTTGCCTAAGGGGGACATTAAACTGCCTATGTATATTTTAGTTGGTATCCATTTTTCTATTTTTGATATTTTCACCATAACCGCTGCATTTTCCACCCTAGGCTTATACGCCTAGTCAATAAGCATATTGCCCAGTTTTTTGTGGTGCAAAAGTAGGTTCTCGTCTTATACTTGGGTGGGACTTATACTCGAGTATATATTATAGGTTATCGGAATTTAGACTGTGATCCCTAATGAGGACAGGAACCAATGTGAGCAGCACTGTGAAATATCGAAAGCCCGCCCCCTTATAATACATGAATAAAATAAACTTTGCTAAATCTATGTACAACCAAGTAAGGGTCAACAGTTCACGGTCTCCAATATCCCTTTCTCAAATTCAGTTTGTCAATAGGCAAATAATAGCTAAATTCCCTACTATCACCAAAATCAAAATATGAGTTTTAATGCTAGATCTTCTAAAAGCGCTTTTAAAAGTACCAGTCACACTTGTGTGCATATAGCAGTCTAATTTGACTGACAGCTGTCAGTGTATTAGTGAAATAAGACAGTGTCTGTCGCTACACTATGCGACCAATATTAACTGACAGTCTTCAGTGAATTGGCAGGATCATTCAGTGTTTGCTGCTACAATAAGCAACCATTATAGCCACATTGCCTGAACTAAAAGGAATAGTGGTGGTGGTAATGGGGGCAGCATTATTACTTTTAGTTCAGGCAATGTGGCTGTAATGGTAGTTTAGTGTAGCAGCAAACACTGAATGATCCTGCCAATTCACTGAAGATTGTTAGTTAATATTGGTCGCTAATACCTAGCATAGTGTAGCAGCAGGGAATGGCTTATTTTTACTAATACACTGATGGCTGTCAGTCAGATTAGAGTGCCATATTGTCATGACCTTATCTGTTTAGCACAGTCCTCAGTCCATAAGGTACGGCAGAGACTGCGCTTCTTGATATGATTTGTACCTTTTTCTGCAGGTTCTTTGCACTGTTTGAACACTGCCTGATTCTGTTCTGTCTGGGTGTGATTGACAGCCTTTGTTTGAGCTGGTGCTTTTTGTATACATTTTGGTTTATTTGGAGTTCTTACCTTGTGCCTGTCTCTTTGACATCTGTTTTTTTTTCTGCCGCTTCAGTATCTTTTCTGCCGTCTCTGGTTCTGACCCATTTCCCCCTGATCCTTCTACATTGTGTTTGTCTGTTCTCTGCTTGCATGTACTCAGTTTAGGGACTGTTGACCAGTTGTAGTCGACTGCTTAGGGTCGGGTTGGTAAGCAGGCAAGGACAACTTCGGGCGCACTGTCTCTCAGTCCCTATCTGTTAATCTTCTCCGGGGGTCCCTTACATATATGCACATAGTTGTACTTTTCAAAATGCTTTTAATTGGTCAAGCATAAAAAGATATATTTTAATATTTTCAATAGGGACGATAGTTGGGAATTTGAAAATTAATTGCCTCTTAGTAAATTGTATTTGAATTTGTAAATATTACCTACTTACTATCAGTGGGGAATTATCTAGTTCTATGCAATACTCCTGTCACGGTTCACGCCACAGACTCTCGGCGTGCCCGTGTCTCCATGTTCCGCTCCTCTGCTGCGACCTCCCTGGTGTCCTTTGTTCTCTGCAACGCACCTGTCCTGGCTCCTTCCCCACTGCTGAATCCGTCACCATCTCAGTCTTCCTCCCTTGCCCCTGCGCAACCTGTGCGCACACCTTGCTCCCTCTAGGGGCACGCGCTCTTCACTGCAACCGCATTTATTGAGACCAGTCTTCCTGTTCTCTGCCACTGTAACCTCTGACCCCTGGCTAACTTAAGGAACCTCCTATCTGAACTCTTTGTCAGTTCCATTGTTGTCTTGCATAGAGCTTGACCCCTAACCTACTTGTACATCTGCCGCTGTACCTGTACCTGCTGCTAAACTTATATTCTTGCACCTGTCTGGGTACTGCAGTCTTACGAATTGACTTGCATGCATCCGTTTAATTACCCAGCGCCCCCATGTAGCCCAGACCTGCACTTCGGCTACCCACCGCCGGCATCTGCCAACTGTGCCTGCAGTGGGCCTGAGGATCCAGCACCTGGATATCTGCAGTCGGCGCTTCGACATATGTATTGACAGCGCCGCAATCCGTTACAGTACTGAACAGACCATCAAATATGGATCCCCGCCGGAGTGACTCGCTGACCTGGTACTGTGGATGAACCGTCATGGCGTCCAACTGGAGCACTGTTTCAAAAACTGCAGACCATCACCAACCCGTGACTGGACCAAGTTGATGTCCAGAAATGGCATCTACACCTGCTCCGCCAACGCTTGGGTCTTCGCCTGCCGTCTCCATTTCCAGTCCCAGCCGGCACTTGCCCCTAGCCTGCCCGTTATTCTGGAGACCCCCATACTGGATCGCGGCTGTTCCTCAACCATGCACCATCCAACTTTGAGGTCCTGGCCCATCAGTTTCCACTCTGACCGTGCCAATGTCGCCATGATCCATCATCAGCCTCTGCTCATGTTAAGAAGCCTTGGCCTGGGTCCTCGCCTCTGTGGGAGAGAAGTGATTCCGCTACAGGGACCTCCAGGCGTTCCTGATCGCATTCTGTAAGACCTTCGAGCTACCTGGTCGCAACACCCCTGCTGCTTCTTCTCTGCTCCGGTTCCGTCAAGGCGCCTCCACCGTGGGACAATAATGCCTATCCAAATTTCCGAATCACCTGGAGCCATGCCCCATACGTTTGTCTGTGGTAACAATGAGGCCTCGTTGACTGCCTTCTGGGGAGGTGCTCGATGTGACGCCATCAAGTACGAGTTGGCTGGGTCCGTTGGTATCTACCTTCCACCCTGGACGACCTCTCGGCTTTAAGCTACCCGGGATCCGACATCCATTTTGCGGAGGTGGAGTGTTAAGAGCTTGCGCCAACACCTGTGTCCTCTCGACCTCGCAATCTTCCGCGCTTGTCTTGTATCCCTAGAAACCACGGATCCCACTCTCACCAGACACCTGCTTTTATTTCCAATATGGCCCTATGAGTGTCAACCGTACTCCATCCCCCACACCACAGAGGAACGCTCCCGTCTGACGCAGTCTTAAACCTGTGTCTGTACTGCGGTGGTACCCTCTACCTCAAAGAGACTGCCCAGTCCACCCAGCAGCGCCCCGGAAACCCCAGTTCCGATGGTGTGGTGGTGGTCTGAAGAGACCCTGAATCAAGATGCCATTGTTGTCCTCGTCTGACCACTCCAGGTCACTCTACGGTTATCATCTGGTGCCGGCCTGATGAAGTTCCTGTTGCCTTGCTGGATACCGGCTCCTTATAACTTTATCCACCCGTCTCTGCTGGAGAATTTCAGACCTGCCTTTCCCCTTTATAGAAGAAATCGCCCCTAAAACATTTCTCTTCGATACAACGTGGAGAGGAGGGCGGGGGAAAGGGGAGTCGGATCGAACCTAACGAAATTAATTTGAGGGGAGAAGGTCGGACTAACAACCAGGCACAGTCGCCAGCAAGTATACGTACCCATCCCAGTGGTCCTACGTGTTGAAGTTGTGAGTATGTTGCAGATGGATTCCTCACCAGGAAAAAACCTCTGTCCTATTACCGTGCTTTCCTTATTCGTCTTCTCCGGGGAGTCCTGCTCGGGCTCCAAAGGTTCCAGCTTCACAACCCATCCCTGGATAGTTGGAAAACGGGTGAAATTGTCCAAATGGGGGCAAGCATTGCCACTCTAGCTGTCACAAGCCGCGCCCAACTGGAGCAGCCCTTATCAGAATTGCATAGGTAAGGGTCCCAGCCCTTTCTCTGCCTTCTATAGTATCCCAGTTTTGGCCACGGGAGGAACCATGTTGCAGGAAAGAGCCTCTGTCTGCAAGTACACTGTCTGACTTCCCAAAAAATCTCCACTCTCACCACGAGCGAACCCAACGAAACTGGCCAACAGACGCTTGCGCTGCCGGCACACCCACCCAATCCCCTGCCTACTATTTCTGCGTTCTTCTCCCCATTCCAAGAAGTTATCCGGGACTCTCTGGACCACCTCCTCTGAAGACTGCTCCTGGATACCAGGAGAGTTGGTTACACCCAAGCTTTTTGTTGGGATACCCGTCTAGCCCGTAGGGGATGGCTTAAGGGGTGGGACAGTCACAGTTCACGACCACAGACCGCGGTGTGGCCCGTGTCTCTCATGTCCTGCCGTCCTGCGCACATCCCTTGGGTTCCCTGGTTCTTGCACGCACCTGTCCCTGGACCTTCCACTGCTGAAGCCTCTCCATCTTGCTTCCTCCAGCCCCAGGCATCCTGTTCGCGACACCTGCTCCTCTAGGGGCACGCGCGCTTTCACTGCACCGCATTAATTGAGACAGTCTTCGCTGTTTCCTGCCCTTTGAAACCTCTGACCCGCTGCTACTTAGAGGAACCTCCTATCTGTAATCTTCGTCAGTTCGTTTTGGTCTTTCTTGCACTAGAGCTTGAACCCCTTACCTATTTAACATCTGCCGCTGTATTCACTGCCAATAATAATCCCTGATAAACATAACTTTTACTTATCTATTTAAAAATATTAATATCTAAACCCCTATTTATTACCACTGCTTACCTAGATGATACAGCATACTGTGCACTATCTGCCAGTGTAGTAATCGCCCCCGCGATAGAAAGAGCGGCTCCGGCTTTAATGACATACAATCTCACTACATGCGTGATAGACCCTATAAATCACATCTACGCCGACGCGATTTCCCCATACAATTTCTAGGGTTCAACAGGGTATTCCAAAATTTACTCTCACTGTGGAAAAAGAATACGCTAATATACAACTGCATATACTACAACACATGTACTTCAAAATTAATAAATAGACTGATACTTAGCTCAAGAGCTGCCATGTAATTGACAAAATTCCGCAGCACCTCTATTAACGCTGGCACCCAAGAAAAGAGGGATACAGAGCACATTGTCTCTGCCTCCCTTTTTATTTCTTAGATGCCCCAAAGATGTAAGGATAACAATTACCCAGTGTTTACACATAAACATAACACTGTATGGCTCGCTTCCAGGTTCCCATGAGCATATGTACCTATTTTCAATGCACATGTTGGTTACGGCGTTCACCGGATATTCAACTTCGGCATGTTCCGGAAGAAAAATACCTGTCACTTCCTGTTAGCATCGCCGGGAATGACACACACAGCGATATGTTGATAATGCCGGCCCGAACCACGCGTGCGCCTGGCGTTCACAACATGTCACTGCGCAAGTCCAAAAGGAACATAACGGTAATATCCATTTCAGCAGTTCCATGGGATTAACGCCATAATCTAATAAATGAATTATGGGCTCCATCCCCCCTAACACATACCATCACGACTAACTGTCACGGTATCCACCCATCAGCCAATGTAAACTAGCTCCCTGCACCACGATAATCTACCATAAAAAGAATAAATAATAATAAAGGGCTAATTGGCGGGACAATATATAATTGATTTCCCCAGGAGCAAATAATATATAGCAAACACGTGCAAATTAACACTAGGCTTAAAAAAGGGGCCAAAAAAGAACGTAAACGGGGTACAAAAATTCATTGTACATCAGCGCTTTGATTATCAAGCTGTAAGTAATCAATGAATATATTGAAAAGTTGAAAATTTGACACTGATACATGATTCACTGGGTCAGACCTTAAAAAGAATCCAAGTGTTCCTCTATGAGAGTGCGAACATGCAACGCAAATGCAGACAGCCCCAAAGCAGAGCCATCCTATAAAGACGACCAAATTGAGCAAAGTCTCATTTAGGCCCTTTGGTTGGACAGAGTCCATACGGTAAAATCCATTGGGCCCTCCTTACACAAGATTCGTCTATCCCAATCCCCTCGACTCTGGGGTGATCGGTCCTCTACCACTTCCATAATCAAAAAGCGTAGAGATTACCCATTCACCATTATGATCATTACGCCACACTGTCGAGCTACTGGCGTGTCTCTTCTATTTCTAGTATCCCCCAGATGTCTGTTCACCCACTCTTCTCCTTGAATATTCTCCTCCCTTGTTTTTCTTTTTTCCAATATCATTGAGTTGGGCAGTGTGGCATATACACATGAAAACCAACTCTTCTGTGCCACAATTGGGGCAAAATCACGAATAAAAAATTTGCTCCATTTGAGGCGCTTGTAATAGATTTTTAGTTAGTTGTATGTATGGTGACAGGCTACACATCTTTGTCCACATTTGAACAACCATCGTCTCCTTTCCAACCAAGTACCTTGAGGGGAGTATTGGTGTATAATACTAAGATCAATCTAGTCTTGTTTATTGATCTACCCCTCGATAGTTATCGAGGGGGTTGAGGGAAGATATCCCTCTAATCGCGTGATCCAACATCAAAATACCACTCAGTATTTTTTGAGGATATTGATTGACTTTTAGATTTCTGTCATCACAGGTCTGCAACTATAACGTGTCTCTGTTGATCTTCTTTATCTGCCTGGCGGGTTGCCCTGTAATAGTAGGTTGTCTGTTTTGTATTTTGTGCATGGCACTAAAGCTGATTCCAGACCTTTGTTGTATATTCCTCGATTAAGAAATCCTCTCTCAACATACCTGACTGTCTCCTAAAGTCCCTCGTCGTCTGGAGCAAGTTTCATCTTAACTCTCAGAAATTGACCTTTTGGTGATCCCTCTTACAGGGTACTGGATTGTAACGTTTTCCAGTGGATATCAAACCTGTTAGTTGCTGTGGGTTTTCCTATACATATCTGTATGAATGTTACCATTCATGTCTTTTAATGATACGAACATCCAGGAAAGGTAAACATCTCTCCTGCAATTTGCATAGTGAAGATGCCATACCGATGTTATTTTTTGTGAGTTGCCAACAAACTCTCAAATGACATCTTGTGCCTTCAGAGAATGAAGATGTCATCGATGTACCCTCCCCCAAAAATAACTGGGGGGCCATTGTATCATCTTCCGCGGTTGGGATAGGGGCAAGTGTAGCCTCCCACCAGCCCAGGAACAGATTTGCATACGTGGGAGCGCAAGAGCTCCCCATTGCGGTGCCCCTGAGCTGGTGGAAGGTCTGTGTTCCACGAAAAACGAAGTAATTATGCCGAGCACAAAGTCCAGAAGTCTAAATGACAAAAGCATTATGATCCTGAAATTCTAGGCTTCATTGTGTGGACAGAAAGTATTCGACCCGCGCTGAATCCCTCTTTCATGTGGTGATAGTTACTATACATTTTTCAACATCTATAGAACCCAATAGTACGCTCTTAATCAACAGCAATCCCATCCAGTCTACGCAAAAGGTCGAAGCGTATCTCTTATATAAGTGGCAATGTAACCCAAAAATCTCTTTAAGATTTTTATCTCTATAAATCCCTACATTTGCGTGATTTGATCCCACACCTGAAACGATGGGTCTGCCTTATAAGCTGGTACAACCCTTAAGGATCTTGGGATCAGATAAAAAGTCGGTATTTTGGTGGGAATAGAAGGCATCAATATAATTAAATTCGTTTGTGTGAATATAAGGCCCAACTCTAAACCCTCCACAAGTTTCCTCTCTATTCCATAGTAAAGGTTGTTGTTGGGTCCATAGAAAGAATACGCATAATACCTTTTGTCCTAAGAAATCGATACATCATCTGTTGTTATACATCGTCATGATTAATAAATACTATATTTCCCCCCTATCGGAGGGTTTACAATTATAGACCCTTGTCTCGTTCCAGTGCGTGACAACCTTCTAATTCCCCGCTCTACGGAGATTGTTATGTGAAATGGTAATCGTCTGATTCCACCAAGATCACGTAATTCTTATGAGACTATTTGGCAAAAATAAATCAATTTCACGTGATCCGCTGACTTGTGGCATTCTCCTACGTCATTTAAGTTTTCAATTTAGTTTGTCCCTCCTAATTTCTTCCTCCTCCATAAGGGACACTAGAGTACTAAGCCAGCCAGATCCATGTGTCGACACCAACTCCTGACATTCGATCTTATCATTATTTTAAAAAAATTATGCCACTTGAGCTTACGCACAAATTATAATGTACATCTTTGATCCAGGAAAAATCACTATATTTGGTGGGTGGAGCACAAGGTCAAGCCCATCAGTAGAATCTGTAATGTCTCTAACTACTAATTGGTCTATCTGTGAGATTGATTATCTGATGCTGATCTATTATTATTGTTTTCTGACGATGTCTCAAGGCCTGATGCAGGGCCTCTCCATCCCTCAAAAAAAGGGGGGGGTGTATTGGAGTTGCCAGGGATGAGGAGGCATAATAATTCCATATGTTATCCCCTTCCTCCTGAATTTTTGGTCGTGGACCCCATTTTCTAGGTCTAGGTCCCCTCTTGTTACCGCCCCATAGGTCTCGTAGTAGTTTTGTGAGTGGTATCTGAAGGATTCCAGCGTTCAGATGACAATAATTCTCTAGTAGTTAGTTGGGCTTCAATTCAAAAAATAAGGCTCTTCCTTCTTTAAATTCATTGGAGGTCACCTCCCCCTGTTAGGTAATTGTTTATGTTTCGTGCCCTTCAATCCTGTCTTGATATTTTTATTCTATAGACAATTATGTAGCTTTGTTCTCTCCTAAGTGAAGATTCAGGACCATCACCTTAAGATCTTCAATGGAACGCAATTTTTTAATTCGTGATTTTGCCAATTGTGGCACAGAAGGCGTTAGTATTACATCAGTTATACATGTCCCCAGCCCACGACAAATAAATTTGGAAAAACAAGGATAATATTCAAGAGCGAAAGTGGGTGAACACTGGTGGATTATACGAAATAGAAGAGATACGCCAGTTAGCTCGACATTGTTTGGAATATCCAATAATGGTAGAAATGAGGGATCTCTACGATTTTTGATTATGGAAGTTTGTGAGCCGTCCCCCACCACAGGAGGGGAATGGGAATAGACGAATCTTGAGTGTAAGAGGCCCACCAATGTATTTACCGTATGTGGACTCTGGTCCACCAAAAGGTCCCTAATGAAGACTTTAACTGCAAACTTGGGTTGTAATATAGAATCTCGAGAGGCGTCCTGCTTTGGGGCCTGTTTCATTGCTTTGCCATGGTTCGACTTTACACGTACTCTCCATAGAGGACCACTAACTGGCATTCTTTTTCTAAGGTCCTGAACCAGTGAACCATTGTATCAGTTGTCATATTTCAACTTTTCATTATATTCATTGTATTACTTACAGCTATGAGATAATCAAAGTCAGCTGAGGACAATGAATTTATTTTGACCGCCGTATCGTTCTTTTTGTTGGCCCCTTTTTTAAGCCTGTGTTAATTTGTGCACGTGTTATTGTCTATATAATATCTAGCTCTGGAAAATCAATTGATATATGTCCCGCCTACACTTAGCCCATAAGTATAGATTATATATTATGGTAAAGATATGTGTGCAAGGGAGTAAAGTACATTGGCTGAGGGTGAACCGTGACAGTTTAGTCGATGTATGTGGTTAGGGTCATGGTCACTAAGCATCTTCATTTATATAATATGGCGTACTACACATCCCATGAACTGCGAATGTGATATACGTTATGTTCCTTTTGGACATGCCGCAGTGCATTGTTTGTGAACGCCAGGCCGCCGCGTGGTTCAGGCCCGGCATTCACATATGCGGCGGTGTCATTCCCCAGTCATGCTAACCGGAAGTGACGGTATTTTACTTCCGATACGACGCGGCAGTTTGAATATCCGGAACGCCGTACAAACCATGAGCAGAAAATAGGTACATATGCTCCATGGTGAACCTGGAAGCGAGCATACAGTGTTATTGTTTATGTGTAAACACTGGGTAATTGTTTTTATCATACATCTTTGGGGCCATCTAAGGACATAAAAAGGGAGTGCAGAGACAATGTGTTGCTCTGTATCCCCTCTTATCCTTGGGTGCCAGCGTACTAAGTGCTGCGGGAATTATCGTCATTATCCTGGTTCAGCACTGACCTAAGTATCAGGCTATTTATCTAATTTTTGAAGTACAAGTGTTGTAGTAAATGAGAAGTATATAGCGTATTCTTTTTCCACAGAGAGAGAAATATTGAATCCCCTGAAGAACCCGAGCATTGTATGGGGCAAACGCGACGGGATAGCTTGGGATTTAAAGGTGTCTATACACCAGTAGTGAGATTGTCTGTCGCATTAAAGCGGAGCCTATCTTTACGGGGCGATTACTGCACTGGCAGATAGTGCACAGTATGCTGGTATCATCTTAGGTATGTAAAGTGTTAATATATAGGGTTAAGTATATTAATATTTTAAATAGATAAGTAAAAGTTTATGTTTAACAGGATTATAATTTTGCATTGATATATTGGTATAAATCCTCTGTTCATATAGAATTTGTAGTATTTCTTACATCTGCCGCTGTACCTGTACCTGCTGCTAAATATATTCTGGCACCTGTCTGGGACTCTGTCTTACGTTTACTGCAGCATCCGTTTATTAGCCTCCAGTACTCAGACCTGCACTACGGCTACCCACTGCGTACAGTCGGCTGTCGATCTTCCATCTGTGCCTGCAGTGGGCACTAGAGGATGCGCACACCTGGATATCTGCGTGTCGGTCGGTCTTCGGGCAATAGGTTTGTCAGCGCCGTCGAATGCCCTGTTAGCACCACTCTCCTTCTGTCCGCATGCAGTAGGTTGCATTATACCTGGTAATCAAACAAGTGGACTTTCTATGTCTGGAAAGCTTTCGCCAGGTCGCAGTCGAATCGAGCTGAGGGGCAACTACACATTAGCTGACAGGTGTTCTAACTTCATTGCACCCAACCCAGTGGCCCAGATTGGTTATGAATTCATCTCTTTATATAGTACCAAGCAAAAGGGTAACAATGTTTTGAACCATATCTCACCAACCAGTACAGCTTTAAATGTCATTATTTTGTAGACAATCATCTGCACTATTTCATACATCAATCTGACTTAGGCAACATCGTTTAGTTGCATATTAATTATAGATGCAGACTCTTTTGTGCAAGTAACTGCATCCTAAAATTCGAGTTTTCAAGTTATTTTTTTATACTTACTTCTTTTGTTAGTATTTTGGTAAAATTCCTGACCATTTAGCTTTACCATCACTGGCTTGAAATCCTTCTGCTTCTGGATGCAGGTTCAGCTATAGCATCGTCTCAACCGAACATCCAATCCCAGGTCAGCCGCACCACACCCCCCCCCCCCACCCGGGCCGCCGGCCCCCCCTCCCCCCACACCCCCCCCCCCCACAAGGCCAACCCCCCCCGCCACCTCTTCTACAGCGTTCGCTCAATGTGGTAGCATACTGTTTGACTACTTGGGTACATAATATACAGATTCTTCTTCAATCGTCTGTACCTAGAGTTGTCTAGATTGGGTTGAGGTCTGGAAACTGGAGGTCAATCCAGCAATTCTACTTCATTGTCATTGAACCATTTCTTTGCCAATCTCAATGTATGCTTCGGGTCGTTGTTCTTTTGAAACACTATGTCGTCCTTTTCATACCCTAATCAGTACACATTGTATTGAAGTAACTCATCTTGTAGGATACTCAAATATGAGGTGTGGCTGAGAGCTATTGAGAACACCATCGGGATCGCTGTCAATTATCCAATGGCCTTGGATGCTCTACCTGTTGAAACAACCCGTGCATATTATCAGGCTTCCTCCACTGCAATTTGACAGTTCGCTTCATTATTTCATCCATCCATGATTAGCACGGCCGGCTTTTCTCTTGATTCCTTGCGCAGACCCGAATTATTTTTTGGCACGTCCATCAGAGACTGGTTCGTATTGACTTATAGGCTCATCGCTCAAATTACCCATTTCTCAAACTATCTAATTTCTCACTTTGAATAGGTCAGGGGACTGTCAGGGGAGGCACGAACACCAAGACAGAAGGACTAGAGTGAGGCGTCCTTGACATCTGGCGTCCGCAGCCCCTAATTCGTTCCTAGCCTTTTGGGGAACCTCGTACTCTCTGTAATCATGCTGGCCCGCAACGCAGAAAGACACTCACAAACTGCACTGATCAAAGGTCGGTGCAACAAAGACAAGGATTCTAACAAACACTGAAACACAGAACAAGGTAGTAGTCAGTGTGTTCAAGTACGGTTCAACAGAAACGGGCCAGCGGATTACAGAATTGTGAGACTTAAAGGGGTAAACAGCATAGTCGCCAAGGCAGAAAGGTCAGATTGAAAAAAAACATAAAGCGGAAGACACGAGAGAGCATGCAAAGCTATAGAGGCAAGATGTCCAATATAGGCAGGCAAAGTCAATGAAGATAGATCAGAGACTGAGCTTATATAGGGAATCATAAAGACGAAAGTAAACTGAGGCAAAAGAAAAGTAAGAACAAAGACCAGATAGAGAGAAGAAATGTTTCACTCAGGAAAGGAAAGGAAAGTTGTAACTAAGGAGTGTGTCTGGAAGATTCCTGGGCCACGGGCGTTGGCCAGGAATTCAATCAGTATTAGCAGCAAGTAATAGAAGGTCCCAGTTACACCAACTAGTGATAAGAGAATTGGCAATGTATTTATGTCACAAACCATGGACTACGTCATACCGGCCATGGCCGGCGACCAGAGCCAAAAGCTGTGTGGTGTTTCAGGCACAATCATAACAGTACCTCCCCCTTATATGAGGCCCATCAGAAACCCTCCAACAAGGTCCTCTAGTTATTTAGCAGTAGTGGGTTTGGGGGTGAATATTACCCGCTTACATGGTTTTGATGAGCAAATTTCCACTGGTGGGAACGCACCTAAGGTGAGAGGAATATTTTACTCAACTAGGTTTTTGGATTCTCGAGTTGTGTTCTTTTTTAAGATGTCTTATGACTGTCTTACGCTAGCCATACTGTGCACACTAGTATTAATCAGTGGATTTTATTTCAGTTCACAACCTGTAAACGTGCGGAGTACATGGAGATGGGAATTATTCCCCAGCAAAAGGGAGTGCAGCTCAGATGGAGCAGAAATCAATGTGAATCGGTAGTACAGAGAACACAAACTCCTGGAGAAACGAATATTATTTCAGGTTCCTTAATATACAAATGTGCATAGACTCTCGCACCGGGGGCAGATAAATTAAGGCTTTGCCGCCCTGGATTTGAGGCTCTATGGTGGCAATCATCAGGGTCGTGGGTGGCGAAGAGCAGAATTAATCAGCGAGACATCTGTACACAACGAAAATGCACTACGATTTTTGAAGAATGAAAAACAATAAAAGATTCTCTTAAAATATATATATGAAAGAACAATGTACGGTCTGCTGCGCAGAAACGTTCACTCTCTCATATATGTTTGGGGGGGGGGGGGGGTATAAAATTTTATAAAAAAAAAAAAATCACCTAAGACGTCAGAGTTTAGCATTCTTAAATATTGTGACTATTAATTACAGCGCACACTCAGGGGATCAACAATCTTCAAATGGAGAACCACATTAGTCGCCGCATTTAATCAGACTCAGATATCCTCCGGAGTCAGACACAGGATTATGGATGCGGAGGCAAGGCAACCGCTAATAATAATATCTGCAGCGAGTTTCAGAAAGGAGGGGGGGGGGGGGGGCGTTCATGACAAAAAAACAAAGCTTTTCGCGTATGTGAACTCCACAACATTCAACAGTGAGCTCATGCATACAAAATTGTATACATCCGCCCGACTTCGGTAAGGTAGAATCGACCCCTGAAGCCAAAAAGGTGGAGCACTCAATGATACTAGTTCTGGCAAACCCAAGTCCTGGACAATAAGGTCGTCGGCCCAAACTGAGTGAAACTAGGGCAGCATACGCGTGCCTGAGTCAATCATAGCTTGACAAGATCAAATTCTTAGAATTGAGAGGCCTACGTTGAGCGGGCAAAAAAAAAAATGTATTACCATAGCTAGGAGGTACCTGTATACCAGAGTTACCTTCCTGGAAATTACTCAGACGTTTTCGCGTTTCCTTGAGCTGACTTGGGCCTAGTCTGACAGTCTCTCAGAAATGGCGGCATTGTTCCACAAATAAAAGCACAAGGCATTCTGCCAACTCGACTTCTCCTCCTGTGGGCAGTCAGATGTGTCAAAACCAACAACATTGGTTTTTCTTCAGAGAACAGTGATGAGCAAGAAGTTGGGAGAATATTGCATGAGAAGTTAGGAGGAGGTTTTACAGAAAAATCTGACTTGAACTGAACAGTCGACCCCCTTTGTTTTTCCCTGTGTCTTTCCCTTAATCTTCTGTCAATAGTCACGGCTAGAGTCATAAAGGGGTTGGATGGCTGACCATAACATCCTTTACCCCATCAAACAGTCCTTTGTCTGAAGAGGGTTTTATAGAAGGGGATGCTTGACGCACTCGGTCATAGTACACTCATTGGCGGGAACTGCAAACAATATCTTCAGCTGAGCGAGCAGTCCCTGCGGAATTAGATAGCAGGTGACGTATTTCTCCATGCCAACTACAGTTGGGGTAGTCGTAGATATGTTTCTTTAAAAAATCTGTCAATTGAACGCCACTCCTGCTCTTCGAGGGGGGCATAGCTAGGGCCTGCGAATCCTGAGGGGCCCTTAGGAGAGAGACACCACGAGACCATGCTACTTCTTTCTGCCTCAGTTGGAAAGTAACGGTAAGTGAAAATAACAGTGACTAGGATTCGCCTGAGGGTTCTTGAAGCCTGTCAGGATTTTCCATCAAAGCGATCGCGGATATAAAGAAGGCATCTAGAATTCATAACGGACGCTAGGGTTTCGAGTAAAAACAGGTAGCAGGTTTGGACACGACAGGGGCGCCACGTCCAGGGGTTGCTGGTGGTCAGTTATAGGCATCCAGACGCTGTGAGAATTTATTTTATAAGTCCCGACATTGCCTGGCAGAAATTGGGTTGTCAACTCATCTAGTGTGGTTCAGTAGACGGCGACAATTTCTGTACTCAATGTTGAAATCCACCGGAAGGGTTGACTGGGGAATGGGCCTGCTAAAGGGTCAGGGATTGTCAGGGACACACACCAAGACACAGAAAGTGAGGCCCTGACACTCGTCCCAGCCCCTGTCCCTGCCTTTTGGGGAACCCAACTCCTTAATAGGCCGGCCACAACCAGAAGACTAACAACTGCACTGAGCAAGGTGCAACAAAGACAAGGACAAACAAACACGAAACAAGAAAAAGTAGTCAGGCGGTTCAAGTCGGTAACAGAACGGGCAGCGGTTACAGAATTGTGAGACAAAGGGGTAACCGGAGTCCAAGCAAAAGGTCAGAGTTAAACAGAAAGTAACACGAGAGAGCAGGTGAACTATAGGGCAAGGAGCCAATATAGTAGGCAAAGCAGGAAGGAAGCAGAGACCTTATATAGGAACAGAAGAAAGGTAGAACTGAGGCAATAGGCAGAAGGAACAAAAGACCAGATAGGAGAAGAAAGTTGTCACTCAAGAAGGAACAAGGTTAACCAAGAGTGTGCTGGAAGATTCCAGGCCACGGGCGTTGGCCAGGAATCAATCAGCATCAGCACAGAATAAACCCAGTTCACACTAGTGATAAGAGACGCAGTATTAAAAAAAACATGGTTTACGTCTTACCGGCCGTGGCCGGCGACCAGAGCCAAAAGCTGTGGGGTGTTTCAGGCACAATCATTACACACTTTTTGTACTGTTTTGTTCTTGGTCCTTTCTTTTTTTCAATCTACATAGCCCCAATTGGACAAGCCATCAGCAGATTTGGCTTTCAATACCATCTCTATGCTGATGAAACCCAATTATACACCTCTTCCCATGACATCAGTCCTGTTCTCCTACAAAACACCATGAAATGTTCTTTCCACTGTCCTCTAACATCATGTCCTCCCTCTATCTTACGTTAAACCTCCCTCAAACTGAACTTCTACTCATCTACGAACCGACCTCACCCTGCTATTTCTGTTTCAGTGTGTGGCACCACCCATAATTCCTAGGCAGCAGGCCCGCTGTCTTGGGGTTATACTAGATTCTGATCTGTCCTTCACCCCGTATATCCAATCCCATGCCCTGTCCTGCCACCTGCACCTCAAGAACATCACCAGAATCCACCCTTTTCTCACTCTGAAAACAACTCAGACTCTTATATCTGCTCTTATTCTTTCTCGTCTTTACTGTAAATCCCTGCTTATCGGTCTCCCTCTCTGTAAACTCTCCCCTCTCCAATCTGTCCTGAATGCAGCAGCCAGGCTCATCTTTCTTTCCAGCCGCTATACTGATGCCTCTACCCTGTGTCAGTCACTGCACTGGTTGCCCATTCAGTACAGGATACAACATAAACTCATCACTCTCACCCATAAAGCCCTCCACAGTGCTGCTCCTCCCTACATCTCCTCTCTCATCTCTGTCTACCCCCCGAACGAGTCTCTCCGCTCTGCTGATGATCTTAGACTACATGCCTCAGTCATCTGTACCTCCCATGTCCGTCTCCAAGATTTTTCACGTGCGGCACCAGTTTTCTGGAACATGCTACCCTGGCAATCAGCCCCATAACCCTCAGAGTTTTAAGATGCCTGAGAATACATCTTCCAGCTGGCCTACCAAGATCCCTAATTCCCAAACCCCCCTACTCTCTAGCACAAAATTTCTTCACCTCTACACTTTGGCCCTTATCTGTAATAGATATGGGGGGGTGGCAGGTTCAACCAAATTTTTTTTGTAAACCACCCCATATTTACATGGGTGGACCCTTTTAAACCACACTTCTTACCCTTTTTTCTCAAAACCCACACCCCCAATAATTGTAACTCTTGTACAGCCCTCACTTTTCCCTTGGGGCCCCATCTGTAATAGCTTTTTCCTGTAATGCGGTCTTTTTCTGAACCTACACCCAAAACTGTAAAATGCTGCGGAATAGTTTGGCACTATAAAATAAAGGTTATTATTTTCAATTACCAAGAATATGAGCCACCTCCAGTGCCGTGTTTGTCACATCAGAACTAATAGACCTTGTGATGATATTTTGCCTGGATGTCCATTTGGTTCAATGGATAAGCCATCAAAATTCTTTCAGTTGGTGCGTTCAAAGTCTTGGCTTTGGAATGAATGGATGGACTTCATATTCTTCCAGTTGTCATGGCCTCACATGACGCAGTTTGCCAATTTTCTTGGCCAAGAGACCACTATCAATGAGCTGGATGATGCTGCTTCTCTTTTCTTGGGAAATTTTCTTTATGGCTTCTCAATTTGAACCAGTGATCTTTCGCTTCGGATTCAGCCTAATACACTGAGCTTTTAGGGAATGTGAGAACAGGTTGTAATTTGTAGTATACAAGAAAAAAAGATTGTCCCACCACCAGGAGCAAAAGAGTAACAATGTTGTTACATGACAAGAATCTGCATAACTAAGGATATGCTAAATAGTTGCAAGTTAAATTCATGTATGAGATATTTAAGATGATTGTCCATAAAATAATGGTACCCTTGTGTTCAAAGCTGTAGTGGATGGTGAGATATGAAGCCTGGAAATAAAAACTTCAAAACATTGTTACCCTTTTGCTTGACACTGTATGTCTTTTTTGTAACCTTATATCTATGTATGTCCACTAACTGATCTACATGGCACATCGGGACCTTGTGCACATTGTTGATGTTTTGCCTTTGTTGAAAGTTTGCAACCAATTTAAACTTTTCCAGTGACAGCATAGATGTCAGGAGCTTTAAGCTATTCCCAACTCAGAACTATACTATTATTTTTTTGTGGACAAGACCCGTAACCTTTTCATTTCAAGGTTACGGGTCTTGTCCACACTTGGACTTAGGGTGACATGTATGACTTTTGGTGCCCAGGCACCATCTTTTTTGTGCGCATTAATAGTGTAGAATGTGCCTGAATCTATGAACATGTTCTACTGAGGGTCATAGATTTTGTGTTTTCTAGCTAGTAAGCGACAATTCTGGCTCAGGTAAACCACTTTTAAAGTGCTCTACCTGTTCCAGCAGTAATGTGCCTGGATTTGCCATTCAAAAGTCATAAATATGTAGATTCGTACGGTTGTAGTGCGATACTCCTCCAGCACGCTCCCCCAATCTCAGGCGCATTAGAAAGTGCCGTAGGTGCTTTATAATGTGCCTAATTTTGCAGAGCGCCTGATTAAAAATATAGTGAACAGGGCCCTGTACATACATGTCGCCTTGGTGTCCAGCTAGAACTGTAGACTGCTGAGCCTGGTGGTGCTGCAGTACCTTCCTTTGCAATGACAGCAGTAACGCTGCAGGCATTTTTTGGCAGGTGCCTTCATTTCAAATTTAAGGATGGTTAAAGTTGGAAGGCCTATAAAAAGCTTAGTTTTGAATGGCACTGGGGGCTTTGAGTAAGTTGTAGAGTGACACTTCTGGAAAACCAACACAGCAATGTTTGCTAGGCTGCAGTCTCAGAACATTGTCAGATGCAAGGGTGCAGTTGGGAGGGCTGCAAAGAGTTCGGGACTGGCCAATGTTGAGAGAGCTGGGGGTGGATCTGGAGACAGAGGGATGTCCCATTTTGCTCTGTGCTGCATTAGCAGATACCTAGGACCAGTTGACTCTATAAGCCATGTTGGATAAGTGAAAGATCCCATCTTGGAGGCCTGATCTCTAACTCATTAGGGAAAGAATAGTGTGAGAGGTTGCCCTTCCCTTGAGAGAAATAAGTGTGTAATGGAGCCGCATTTTATCAACTATGAATTGTTAGCTGTTGGGTCAACCTTTTCTTTTTTGTATCGGAATCAAGGGTGTTTCATATTAAAAGGATTTTATGGCAGAACCCATCACCCATCCCCTCACCCAGATTAAAGAGAAATCATAAGTGAAGGTTCTGTACATGAAAAGTGATGAAGAGACTGTTAATTGTTTGTTTTATGGCCGCCAAACATCTGACCTTCTGTTAGAAAGTAAAAAAAACAAAGTCGGTTTATGCAGGGGTCAAAAGCACGTTTTAAAGGGAAGATTTTTCATAAAACCAACCCTACTGTATCTTGAAGTTGGATGGATACCCACCACCAGGAACAGCCATTACATATACAGTACAGTGTATTAAGGAAGTAAGAAAACATTCTGTAAAGATGTAATGGAAATAAGAAGCTGAAATGAAACAAACTAATTTCTAATGTCAGTCCTTACTTGTCCTGAATATTCCCTAACTTACAAGAAGTAAAAGTGTTTGTTTTGTACAATGGCCCAAACATCTTCTATACTGAATATGGAAGCACACATAAAGTTACATGAGTTAGTGACCAGCCATTATTTGGGTATCACAATTATGAAGTGCATTGGCCTGCATGGAGTGTGGGGCATAATGTTGAATAAAGGAATCAGGTTTTGAAGAATAATAGTGATAAAAACAGGGTCTATTAAAGAAATTTAATAGGCGTGCCTAAAAATGTTTTTTTCTTGGACACGCCAAAACAGGTGAAAGGGAAAATTAAAAATGGTGTCTGGGTATTGATTTTTCTAGAGAAATATGCAGTTCAAAAAAATCTTGGGGGGGGGTTGGGGTTTATGGGGGGATGGTAATTTTAGATTATTGGCAGGACATAGTGCTCAGGTAGGGCAATAGACTGAGATAAAGGAGAAAAATACGGAGTTGTAGCACTGTGCTTAAGGGGTGACATAATAGGTTTGAACTTAATTCTAAAGTGAATGGCCACTAGTACAGTGATTGGCCCAGGTTAGAAACCCTTTTACAACAGTTAGTAGTCTCATTGGGTTCCAAAGTCTTCATCAGTAGGGAAACTAAATTTAAAAAACTTTTTATCCCCCTCCCTTCTTCCACACCTTTCCCCATCCTTGGCTAAACTTGATGGACATGTGTCTTTTACAACCATACTAACTATGTATTATTGCAACACTGTAAAACAAATTTTTTAAAATGTAAAGTTCAACCTTTTTACAAAAAAAAAGGGACCAAGAGCCCAAATAAAAGAAAACCCTTTATTGGAGTCAACCACTTACAACTAGGGTCTAATGCTTTTGAGTTGATTCACAAGTAATTATTAGTTCATTAGCAATGATAAAAACAATGATTGTAATAAAAATACATTGGGATTTGGTTCAATGACTAGTTGGTAAGTACAAGAAAACAAAGTCCAACATTTACTGTATGTGTCCATTTCCTGGCTAATGCTTTTATGTTTGTACATAATCCATTGGGATACTTTATTTCTTATTTGATATCAGCACTGGGACAGGGACATAGAAATGTGCTTAAAATAAAACAAAACGGGATTTTAATTAAACACCAGTTCCTTCATGCTTCAACAGAGCAGTATGATTAATGTCGTAATACTTCTAGATCTTTTTCAGGTAACACATGGGGTTTTCTCTATTTTGTTGTTTAAAAAAGGGGGTTTTTACCATGCTATTTCACAGAGCTTACCCTTTGCAGTCAGCTTCAGGCTCCCACTTCCTGTTCAGCCTGTGGATGGCTCTACAGTATTGATTGTCAAATGAGCCTGTCAGAGGGACACTTGTGATGGAGTGGTCTAAACAGCAGGGAAGAAGGCTACAGAGCTCTAAGGCTATGTTCACACGGCATAAATTGGGGCGCATTTCGCCAGTATTCCCCCGCGACTGTCTCTAATATAGCGAAATGCCCCCAGTCATTACGGGAAACCATAGTTCTCATATGGATTAACCTCCTCTCCCCGGGCGAAAAATACACGCAGGGGGGTAAGTGACATTCATTTTTTCACGGGGGCTTATAAGCTCATAAAAGCCCGCATGGCCGCGGGGTTCCGCCACCCCCCCACCCCCCTCCCGCACCGCGGGGGTCGCGCCGAACTCCCCCCCGAGCCCCCGAACACCCGGGGTAATTGCGGGCGTACTGATCCCGCAATTAGCTGTGGAAATTAGCATAAAGGGGTTAAAGTTTACATAAGAAAATAAACAAGCTCCGTCTGCGATAAAAAAACAGCATAAAGTATTCACTATCCTGGACAGGGTTTTGAGCCCTTTTAAAGCAGAGGAGGGGGTTGGTAACCAGGGAAGCTTTGTTCACAAGCAGGAGCTAAGAACTGCCAAAACCGAAAGGGCAAAATAAAACAGCAATGAAAAGTCTTTAATATTTTGGTCCTCCTTTAATAGACCAGTTATTTATAAAATGTTTGTTATATTTATCAATTCTATTCTTAAGTGTAATATTTTTTATGGATATTTGTTACATTAATCATATTTTATAATCATTAGGGCTGAGGTCCATAGACTTCTCGAATTGTTTGTGAAACATCAGGGACTGGTCGATTCTCTTTTTGGTGGTAGAAAACACTGTCTGAAGAGGTTAACAAGAAGCAAAAAGCAAATACTCAGCTGCTAGACTTTTTTCTTCCTACACCAAATTTATCGCTCAACATTTTTAATTTTTTTGACTGTCCTGCACACAGGTTACGGATGGTTAATTTATTCTTTACAGCACAGTCATTGATGGCTGTTAAATCACAAATGAGAACCAATAAAGGGAGAATTGCAGTTGAAATTACACTGTTTATGCGACAGCCGAGTGCAGACTAAAAGATTCATATGCTGCCCGCAAAGTATGTTATAAATTTTAATTACCACAGTTTGTACAAATGACATGTTTGAAATGCCGTTGAGTAATGCGACCCCTGATAATGAAACGATAAAATAAATCATTAAGTTTTTGAACGAGTTTCTCTTTATTATTATTCTTGCGGCTGTTAACCTGTTGGATCTAGAGGGAATTTGATAAGAAACGTGACATATTAGATGTTGGATATTGTTAGTGTGAGGATGTCATAGTTCTTCTCTCGGAAGATTGAATGATATGGTTTAGAAGACCTCAAGAGTTGCGGTTTGACATAGAGCCCCCAAAAAAAAAATGAAAAAATGTTAATTTCTCCTTTCTAAATAAAAACAATTAAAGATCAATTCCCGGGGGGAAAAAATTCTGGGGTAATTTTATCTGCTTTTGGGACCCTGGTTTCAGTTTGACTTGCTTTGACATAGAACTTTAGTATTACTCAGTTTTCAGTATCTCTGCTAGATGAGTCTACCTCAGTCTCTCTAATTTTAAGTGTCATGTGAAGATCTATATAATTGATTGAATAGGTTCCCCAAAAGGGGATAAGTTTCCCGGGAAAAAAATACGGCCTTTTCCCGTCAAGACCCCTCATATTTTACAGAGTTGCAAGGCAAAGTTTTGGGTGGAAAAAACTTCTCAATCTTTATAACCTTAACTTTTAAAGCCAACAGTTGAATTTTGTCGCCCAAACCCGGGCCAAATTTTTTTGCACCATTTTATAGCGTAGCAGCCAATTTATAAACCTGTTCTACTGCGGGTCATAGATTTATCGCTTTTTAGCTCCAAAACAACTCAGGCTCAGGTAAACCACCTTTAACTTGGTCTGCCTGTTCCAGCAGTAATGCACCTAGTTTTGCCATCCTAAAGTCATAAATATGTAGAATCATACAGTTGAGGTGTGACACGCCTTCAGAACACCCCCCACATATTGTGCGCATTACAAAGTGCTGCGGGCGCCTCATAATGCGCCTAATATTGGAGTGCATCTGCTGATACATCTAGAGAACAGGGCTGCACCAGTTTTTGGGCTGGAAGGACACCAGAATACTGGCGCAACCCCGTACATACATGTCGCCCTGAGTTCTTAACTATCAGCTAAAGAAGTTGTACATATATGCTGAACTCAAAAATAAACCAGAGCTTTCCAAAGAATTTACAATCTAATTCCCTAACAAAAAAAAACTTTGACATAAATTAAGGGGCCCCTTTTTAAACATAAAACAATTTATCTTCACTGCTTTCTAGATTGTCAAAAGCATCCAGGATACATATGAGTTACCAAAGTAAATGCTGCATATTGTTTCTCTTTCTTAATACTTAAAGGTAAAACAAAAAATAAAAATAAATTTACCTGTTTTTTTTTTGCTTTTTCAAAAAAAATTTTTTTTTAGGGAAAACTTAGCAAATTTCAGTTTTCCCCTTTTTTACATGGCAACTAAAAATATAAACCCTTTTTTTACTCCCTGAAGCTATAAGGGGCCCCAAACTTTAGGCTTTAAACCTTGTTAAACCCCTTTCCCAAAAATTTTAAAAAACCAGTAACCCCTCAAAAGTGCCCCCATGGCAAACTTTCCATAAACATTTTAAAAGGGGCATGCCCCTTTAGCCCTTGCCCTCCCAAGGGATAGGGTTCCTGCTTTACGCCATACTAGATTTATAATCTGCCTTTACTCCCTATTTTTTTTCCCATGCCTTTCCTCTTGTCACCCGTAAACCCCAAAAAAAATCTTTAAGAATCTGTACTTTTCTCACTGTGAAAACAACAAAAACTCTTATCGTCACCATTATATTTTCTCACATTGACCACTGTAACTCTTTGTCTATTAGCCTCCATTTTTGTACACTCTCCCCTTTCCAATCCATCCTGAACGCAGCAGGCTCCTCGCTCATTTTTTTTCCAGTTGCTATACTGATGCCTCTACCCTGTATCAGTCACTTTCCCCTATAAAGTTCTCCACAGCACAGCAAACCCCCCTAAAAACCCACTCCCCCCACTCTGTGTATTACCCCCCCCTGAAATCTCCCGCTTGCTGATGATCTTAAATTAAATGCCTCCATCATCCGAACCTCCCAGGCCCACCTCCAAGACTTCGCACATGCTGCAACAGTTCTCCCCGGAACATTTCACCCAGCAAAGATCGAAAACACCAAAACACTCATAGGGGCACCCCCGAGAATACATCTTCTTAGATAGGCCTTCCAACATCCCTAATTACTAACCTCCTGCTTTCAGTCAGACACATTTCTGACACTATGCACTTGGGCCCCAAAAAGGCATTAATTCTTATACACTTTGTACTGCCCTTGGGGTGGGTCACCATTTTTTATGTATACTACCTGATATTTATGAAACCTGTCTGAATTGTTTTGAAAACCCAAGAAATTCCCCCCTTTCCACCCCTCAAACAACTACATAGTTTTGTAAGCCCCTTGCGAGCAGGGCCCCAACTTAGTGTGTGATCTGAAAAAGTTTTTTTTACGGAAAAGGTTTGTATTTTGTCTGTAATTATCCCCCCTCAAATTTGTAAGTGCTGTGAAATATAAAAAAGATTTTTTTATTTTTTCCCAAAATCTCGGGTGTTTTCTAGTTTTTTGTAGGGTTTTTTTTCTGAACGCTACACGGGGTTTCGACTATTCCTTGAGTGCACTTTTTTTTTTGGAAACCCAATGCCCTGACCTCTGCTCAAAACCAGGGTTTTAAACCGTATTTAAAGGGCCCAAGCCACTTGGTTCTTTTTCCTAGCCTCCCCCCTTTGAAATTGCGTTTCAGACAACTATTGCAGTGGCAAACTGTAGTGATTGCAGTGAATTCAGAGTTATCTGTGGCGTGTGAGGATTGAGGACAAAAGCCAAGGTGCTAGGTGGGTCTCCACTCCTGTTGCCCCAAAACCCAAAGTCCTGCCCGGGGAAACCCCCCAGTTTTTCCCCAGGTGACCCTTGACATATGAACCCTTTTTTGGGGACGTTGCCAAAAATTAGAAAGGTCCTGCTGATTAACATTATTTTTAGTCATTATGGATTTTCCCTTATGTTGCGAATGTTTGTTTTTGGGTTTTAAATCAAAAGCCCCTTTCCCTTTTAAACCACCATCAACCCCCCCAGCTTTTTTTAAAGTAAAGATTGAAATTTCTGGGGAAAACTTGTCCCAGCCCTCAAACCCCTTTAAAATTCTGCTTTATTTGTAAACCCTATTTACATGTCTGAAAATTAAGGTAGTTAACTGACATACCTACATGTATTTTCAATTGATTTCCATTTAAAAGGGGGAACCTGGGAGCAAAATTTAAACTGGGAACAAAGGAATTTAATAGAAAAGAATAAAACCCCCGGGAAAAAAAGGTGTTACCAAAGGGAAAAACCCCTACTTTTATTTCCTCCCGGGTTTTTTGGCCCACCACTTTTAAGGTTTAAATTTTTTGACTCCTTTGCCGGGCCCAAAAACACAATTAGCCCTCCCCTTAAAGGGTTTTTAAAAAAAAGTAATTTTTTACTTGCTGCTGTCTTCTAGGGAACCACTGACCAAGTTCCAGGGAACAATAGATGAAAAACTCTAAAATGGATGGTGGTTATCCCGAGGCCTTGGCCTTTGTACACAGAAAATGCGGAAAAAAACAAAAGCCATGGATTTCACGGAAATTTAAAACCCGCTTTTACCACATTATAGCTAAAAAAAAGTGTTTCACCATTAGGACCCCCTTTTAAATCATTTAATTTTGTCTTAAAACAGGCAAACAAAAGGGGATATCCAAGCCAAAAAGCACATTGGAGATATAGGTTTGTGAGTGCTGAAATTTGCTCAGAAACATACCGGGTTCCACCGGTTGAAATTTGGTTTTGTGGTGTTTTCCGGGGGGGAAATGGAATCCCATCTAGGGGATTAGAAAAGGGGAAAATTTAAAATGTACTTTCCCTTTAATGTAGGCAGTAATAGGACTACTTTTGGAAAATATATCATTAGACGGGTTCCCAAAATTATATACATTAGGTGTTTTTATTTTGTTTGCCCAATCCAGTTTCATCAGATAAACCCCCGGGCAAAAATGCCCCCGGACCTCCCGGCATTTTTTGACAACATCACTTTAATGGGGTGATTCATTTCAAAGTTCTTATGAAAATTATATACAAGTGACAGGATCAGTCCAAACTGTGGGCTTTTTTTTAAAGATTGGAAAATGAAACACTTTTTTAAAGGGAAAATGTTTATAAAAAAAAATTGAACTTTGTTCTTTCTTTCTTGACTTCCTCTTTCTTTTAGGGTTTGTGTTTGGGGGACTGTAGAGGGAACCGGGTTAACTTTTTTCCTTGTACCCTTTTGTCTGTCTTTAAATTTTTTTAAACAGTTTTAAAGCAAGAATTTAATTGCTTTGAGGCTGCAGGGGTTTGGGGGCAGGGGGGGTGAAAAATTTTTGATTTATGACATATTTATAACTGGGCCCTCCACCCACCATGTGGCTTTTGTAATACTAAATAAACCCTTGGGGAAAAGCCCACCTTTGGGGCCCCCTTTGGCAAACCATGGCTTTGGTTGACGGGGCAAACCTTATTCCCAGAGTAGCTTCCCGGGCCCCTTGGAAAAATATTAGCACAAAAGGGTAAAAAGGCTCAAAAAACAAAAAAATTTATTCCATAAGTCCAAATGAATACCTTGTTATAGAAAAAACCCCAACAGAACATTTACACCCATAAACTGGGGGTTTGACAATGTCCCCCTTGGCTCTCTGAACAATGAAATTTAAAAAAATTTAAAACCACGGGCAAATTTGGGCAAGTTATACAAAAAAAAAATCCATTTAATATTTTAAACCTTTAAACATTAGATTTACCAAAAATCCCAGATCTTACTTTTTTAAATTACATGCCCCAACCTTTTTAAAAACATTTTCTGTGATATAGAAACCAATAAGCAAAATGAAACCAAACCCCCCAGGGGCGCAAAAAAAGGGTTTGGACGTATCAAATCTTTAAACATTTTTGCAATCTTTTCCCGGGTTTTGTAAATTTTTTCCCTCAAATTTCGCCCTTTTTTTGGGATATGTTGGGACTTTCGTAACTTTTGTTTCATACGGGCAAGCCCAGCCTGGCTGGGTTCCCATTAGGCCACAGAAAAAAATGTTTGGAAAAAAAAAATAGAGCCCGCACCTTATTTCGGGCAAAAAAAACAATTTTCCGGAGCTTCCCCTACTGGCCTTTTAAACCAAAGGCCACTTTAAACTCGCGTAAAACCCTTGATTAAAGTTTTAAAACCGAAAATTAAGCCCCTCAAAAATTCTTGCCCCCGCAGTTAAATAAAACGTTTAATGGGGGTTAAAAAAGCTATCGTCACATTTTATGGCTCAGATAACCTTTCCGTGTTTTCTATGGAGGGCCCGAGGCACCCAGTTTTATCTGTATATTCGAAGCCTACACTTAAAAAAAAAAAGGGGTTTTTTTATGGTACCCCCAAAGGTTTAGCAATTTTAAATCCCCCAAAATATGGACCCCTTGAGAGTTTTTTGTAGGGAAAACAGGCGGGAAATGGCAGGTATTTTTCACACTTTCCCACCATTTTTTTAAATTAAAGGGGTTTTGCTACGGAAAAAATTGGGGTGGGGAACTTGCAAACAAAAAAAAAAATTTTTTTTCCCCCCAATTCATCATTTTTTAAAAATTTCCCTTGCACCATTTTTTGTTTTTAGCTGCTTTTAATGACCCAAATTTTTTTTAACAGTCATCCCGGGGGATAAACCAGGGCTGAGGCCCTTCAGCCCTGGCAACATTTCAGGCATCACCTCCCCTTCGGGAGCTACTGGGGTGTTCAAACCCCCAGGGGGCGTTTTTACACCTGCCCTTGTACCCTTAGAATTATAAAAACGGGGGAAAATAAATTTTTAAAAAAAAAACCCTTAATGGTTTTTGTGTTTTGAAAAAGAAAAAAAAACCCACAGTTTTAAAATTTTTTTGCAGGGGGATTTAAACCCGAGGCCCCGGGGTGCCGGAGGAAAAAACTTCCCTTCTCGCTCTCAAATGTTTTAACATAAACAAAACTTTTTTTGGGGGACTACAGAGGGGAAAAAGGCCTGGGTGAGGGGTCACCCTTTGCTGATCACATGATATCCCAATTAAAAAAAATCACACATGCCCCCTTTCTAAACCCCCTCCGGGGGCTGAAGAGCTGGATCCCACGAGGAAATGAGTAAAAGCGTGGAAAACCCCTTTTTAATTTCTTACTTTTGCAATGAAAAATTAAACAAGTCTTTAACAACATCCAGAAAAGTAACCTCTTGAAACCAAAGGGAAACCCTTCTTGTGTTTTCCCTGAAAATACGGGAAAATTTTGGGGAAAAGTGTTTAAAGTGGTGGCCCTTTCCCCAAAAAAAGTTATTAAACTTTTGCTTCCACCCTGCTTTAGGGGAGTAAAAGTGAAAACTGTGGGGGAGCAATGGAGGCACCCATTGTTTTCTGAAAATATGCTGGACTTATTGGGTTTTTTGAAAACAGGAAAAATATTTTATATTCTTACCATCTGAGGGTTGTGACAAATTTGTCTAAAGTACTCCTGCTACCCCCCTTATATGTATATCCCAAATTATATTGACTAAAAGTTTAATAAGTAAAAAAAAAGGCATTTTGGAAAGGTTTTTCTGGTTTAAAAAAGCCTTTTTTTTAAACATCTTTGTTTGGGGGCTTTTTTTTTAAAACTTGGGGTCCCAACCCCACTACTGTTGAAAAAAATTTAACCATTTATTACCTCCCGGGCATCCCCAAATTAGCCCAATTTTGGGGTTTCTAAATGTTTTCCCAAGGGCTGGTTGTTCGGCCCCCTTATTGTACCCCAATCACTGGCCTCATTGGCATGTGCAACCCTTCCCGCGTTAATCGGGACATGGGGCAAAGGCCCAGTGTTTTGGGTTTTGCCCGGGGTTGAAGCCAAAAAGGGAAAAAGGTTTTGGGTTAAAGGAGGGGCAGGGGGTTGGGGTGGGAACTAGAGCTCTGCTGGTGCTGGGGAATGGACATTGTTTTAGAGGAAAGGCCCCCACCGGCTTTTTTTTTTTAGCACAAAAAAGGATTTGGCAAAGGAAAACTCCATGAAAAGGGTTTGAGTTTAGGAACCCCACTATTTTGTAGAACAGGAGTTCCCCTTTTCATGGGGGGGTACAGCATAAACCCCATGAATCAAAGCCCTTTTGTTTTCATAGATGCCTTTAAATTTGTTTGAAGGCAATGCAGAAAGGTTTATATTTCCACAAATTACAGCTGATGTATGGGGGTTTTTTGGAACAAAAACACCCTGATTCGTTTTGGGGAAAAATTTTAAACAAAAAGGGGTTTCCTGTAAAAAAAGGGAAAGGGCCCCCTTTAAAAATTTTTAGACCAAAAAGGGAAGGATTCCCTTGGGGAGAGCACCTTATAGAGATACTCCCTTTTATGAGCCACTAATTGCCTCACATCCAGCCAGCCAGCAGGCTCTACTCTGCATTGACGAGGGGCAAAACCCCAAAACGGCTGTATGCAGATTAGTTTTGCTGGGTTTGGGGCTAATACCCCTTTTGTTTTCCCAAAAGGACTCAGTAAAGTCAGAAGAAAATTTTGGGGAAATTTTTACATCCAAAAAAGGGCGTTCCGGATTTTCACCGTGGGGAAAATTTCCTGATGGACCCCCTGAAAACTGTATTTCTACTGAAAATGATAGATACTAGTAATAATGGGGGATTTGATTAGATGACCCAAATTTTTTGGGGGAAACGGTTTTTAAATTTAAGGGAGCTTCGAATTGGTAAACCCAAGGGAAAAGTTGTAGGATGTTTTTCTAAATCCCCTTCGCCCTGTAATCAACATAATCAACATTCTTTTTTAAACAAATTCTCTTATTTATTCATGACCACACAGTTTAGTGTGAAACTTTTATAAAAAAATATTAACCGTTTAATTTGTTGTATTTGCCGTTGGTTGTTAACGTACAATCACAAATTTTTTTGTGATATGCCCCTGAAGCCCACAACGACATGAAAAAAACCTTTTGCTGTATTGAACTGAAAAAGGGGATCCCGTCCTACGGGGAAATTTTTGCACACCGGGAGGGATATTGCATGTTCTTGTGGACCCTTTTGGGACATATCAAAAAAAAAGGTGGAAAAGTCATCTACTAATAGCAAGTATAATATTTTTTAAAACTGTTGTGCTTTTAAATGGTGGGTCACGAAAAAATAAGAAAAAATT
>JAODAL010039338.1:0-38114 GCA_025379985.1 Phyllomedusa bahiana | reverse complement strand
TTCTATGCCTCGTTGTCTGACTTCCGTGTACCGTACCTCTTCGCTCCTGAACCCCTGCCCAAACGAACCGTTCCGCCTCCCCTTTCCCTCTTGCCTGTCCCCAAACTTCGCCTCCCGCTCACGATTCGGGTACCTCGCTCTCCCCTTTGGCTGCCACCGCAAGCAAGTCCACGCCATGGGGCGACCTGGTAGTTCTCCGCCGCAGCAAGTCCATCCCCCCTTTGGGCGGCGGGCTCGGTAAAAACCCGGGGTTTTTTACTTAGCCCTCCGTCCCCTGGTAGGGCTTACACCTCGTTGCGGTGGTCCAGGGGGACCCACAACCGGGCCTTCGTTAAAAAACTTTTTTCTCCCCCTGTTTTTTAACCGAGGAGGAGAGCTTCCTGTTGAACAGAGGGAGGGGTAAACTCCAATTTAAAAGTTTCTTGTCTTACCCAAGAAGAATCAGTTTTCCGTTTTAAGAAAATTAAAATAGACAAACCCCCGGGCCCCCAGAGGGCATACACCCACTGTAAAAAAGGGAAAATTTTAAGTGATGTCATAAAAAGGCCCCTATTTTTAAATATTTAAGGACGGTCTAAAAAACGGGGAAATTTCCCCAAAGGATTTGGCCATAGCAAATGGGGTGCCAATTTTCCAAAAAGGGGAAAAAAAAAGTGACCGGGAAAAATTTAAGGGCCCGGGTAAGTTTTAAACCTCTTTTTGTGGGTAAAATTTTTTTGAAGGTTTTCCTAAGAGATCTACCCCGGGAGTACTCACTGAAAATAAATGTAAAAACGCCGTTCCACAGGGTTTTTATGATGATGGGCCCTGTCAACTAATCTCATCAGCTTCTATGAGGAATCAGTGCTAGACTGGTTCGGGGGGAGGACGGGATTTTATATATCTAAATTTTTCTAAAGTTTTTGATAGGGTGCCACAAAAAAGGGTTGGAAAGTAAAATGAGAATGCTTGGACGGGGGGAAAACGGTGCAAGGGGGAAAAGAAACGGGTTCACTGATAGAAAACAAAGGGTATTAATTAACGGGCAAACTTGACGGGATTGCGTTTTTTTATTTTGGGGGTACCAAAAGGGTCGGGTATGGGCCCTACCCCTTTTTAAACTTTTTTTCATTAAAAATTTTACACATGGTTTACAAGAAAAATTTACGATCTTTCCCAGACGATAAAAAAGCTCTAAAATTTCGGGATAATTGTTATTAAAAAAAGGATCTGATAAGTTGGGGGCCTGGGCAGGGAAATGGCAGATGAGGTTTAACACAGAAAAATGCGGGTTTTATGCACATGGGGGGGAAAAAAAAACCATTACAGGGTTTACATGTTAAATGGAAAAAGGCGGGAAAATTTTGGGGACAGGGAAAAGGGAAATTTGGGGAAACCGGGTGGACATTTAAATTTAAATTTAGCAGCCAGGGGTCCAAAACACAGCTGCCAAGGAAAATAGGATCATGGGGTGCAAAAAGGGGGCATAGAGGCACATATGGGGAACATTATTCCCCCTTTAAATCCCAAGCCCCCTGGTTAGACCACACATGGAATTTTTGTTACAGTTTTGGGCACCAGTGCACGGGAAAGACATTGTAGACTTAAACCCGGTACAAAGGCGGGCAAAAAAAAAAAAAAGGGAAACTGGGGGGACAAACCAGAAAGGGGGAAAAAGATTACAAGATTGGGGTTTTTTTATTTTAGAGAAAAAGGGCTTCGGGGGACAAATAAATATGTTTAAATAAAATCAAAGGTAAATATAGAATCCTCCCAAGATTTATTTATACCCAGGGCTGTATCTAGAACAAAGGGGGCCCTCCCCTCGCTTGAGGGAAAGAAAGTTTCTACATAAACATAAAAAAGGGAATTTTTTACTGTAAGAGCAGTGAGACTGTGGGGCCCTTTTTACCAGAGGGGAAATTGTTGGTGAATTCACAAAAAGAGTTCAAAAAAGGGTTTGGGGTCATTTTTGGAGCATAATAATATAAAAAACCCCAAAAAAAAATTGGGGCATAAATTTTCCAAGGAAAACTACAAAAGGGTACCCCTTACTGCTCAATGGCTTTAAAGAAATTTCTTTAGTCCCCCCCAAACAGCAGGGAATCTTGGCCAAATGCTGCATGGGGAAAAATAGGCAGGTTTCCGGATATTAATGACCAAGCCAGGTACTAATTCACACCAGCATGCAAAAAAGCCACAGTAAAACACAAAGGGGGAATGGCCCAAAAAAAGGCTTAAAAGGGTAACGCCATTGCCCGGGGGTTTTGGGAAGCCCGATACTGAACAACCCCTATCAAAATAAAACCCATATTTTTTAAAAGCATGTTATTTATATTTTTTTTTGCCCAAAACCCTTGGGGGCTTAAATACCCAAATATTTTTTGCAGGACACTTTCTAAGTGCTGGGGAAGGCCCCGCCCCCTTTTTAAAATTATTTGGGGGCCCATAGCGGAACTCCCGCATGGGGTTCCTGTTTGAATGGGGGTTACCCTTTGCACGCCTTATCTTGGCCCTTCCCCTATGTGTTTTTCTGGGGGCTTTCTGGGATGCTGGTTTTGGGGAATTTGGGACCTAAGCATTGGCTCATTAAAAACCGGCACCTGCCCCATCTTTCCCCTGCAGCAATTTTGGGGCCCGAGGTTTCCTGCTGATGGGGCCATATATTTTTTTTCCCCCCTTGAGCAGAAAGTGGTTTGCTTTGATTTTTTCCCTTGGGAATTTAAGTCCCATTTTTTTTGTGGTTTATTTTTTAAAAAGTTTAAAGGGGACTTGCAAGAAATTTAGGGGCCTTTCCGGGGCTTGCAACTTGCCCTACTGGGAGCTACCGAACAACTAATACCTCATATTTTTTCCCGCCCGTTTTATTATATATTTTTTTGCCCTAAAACACTTGGGATTTAGGTACAAGTATTTTGTGCAGGACACTTTCTAAGTGCTGGAAGCCTGCCCATTTGAATATATGGGCGCTAAAAGGCTGTAACTCAGCATGGTGTTCCTGTATGAATGGCGTTACCCTTTGCATCGCCTTATCTATGGCTTTCCCTCCCTATTGTTATACTGTGGCTTTCTGCATGCTGGTGTGAATTAGTACCTAGAGCATTGGCTCTTTAATATCCGCACCTGCCTATCTTTCCCATGCACATTTGGGCCAGAGATGCCTGCTGATGGACTCGGTATATCTTTCAGCCATTGAGCAGTAAGTGTAGCTTTAAGTTTTCCTTTTTAATTTATGTCCCATTTTTTTGTGATTTTATTTTAATAGTGTAGGACTTGCAAGAAATGAGGAGCCTGCTGGGGCTGCAAGCTTGCATACTGTAGCTACCGTAACAACTAAAAACCTCATATTTTTCCAGCATGTTATTAAATATTTTTTTGCCCTAAAACCTGGGAGCTTAGGTACAAGTATTTTTTGCAGGACACTTCTAAGTGCTGGGGAAACCTGCCCATTTGAATATTATGGCGCTATAGCTGTAACTCAGCATGGTGTTCCTGTATGAATGGCGTTACCCTTTGCATCGCCTTATCTATGGCATTCTCCCTATTTTTTATACTGTTGCTTTCTGCATTCTGGTGAATTAGTACCTAGAGCATTGGGTCATTAATATCCGGCACCTGCCTATCTTTCCCCCTGCAGCATTTGGGCCAGAGATGCCGCCCGATGGACTCAGTTTTATTTTTCAGCCATTGAGCAGTAAGTGTAGCTTTGTAGTTTTCCCCAGCATAATAATATAACAGGTTATAGTGTCTAGGATTCTGGAGAGGGGTCATTGATCCAGGGATTTTTCCGATTGCCAGATTGGACTCGGGAAGGAATTTTTCCTTAAAATGAGGACAATTGGCTTCTACCTCATTGGGGGTTTTTTGCCTTCCCTCTTGGGTCAACACCTTAGCACAACAGGCTGAACTGGATGGACGTCTCGTCTTTTTTCGGCCTTACAAACTATGAAACTATGAATTCCAATGACATTCTTCATTTAGTTCATTGGGGGATAATGCCTCCATCTTTACTATCCAGTACACCTCCCGCTGTAATAAGCGATTTTTAATTTGTTCCGGATCAGACCCTTCAACTTGTTCCAATACACACCATCTAATTTCTGAGACGGTGTGTCTAAATTCAAAGATTATTACAGCGGGAAGTGTTATTTTTTATTTTTTTTTAACAATGTTTTATTGGAAAAATACAGTGATCACACATATTAAAACATCTGTTAAGAATAAATATTCATACAGTATTGGACATTTCGAATTATCATTTAAAGTTATGAATTGTTAATATAGACAATATCCAAAATGGAAATGTGTCACACTGCTTCTGTCCATTTCTTTTTATCGTAAATTCCAGACTACCTAATATTATAAGTATAACTTTAACATATCAACTTTGTTATGCGTACCCACCCCCCCCACCTTAACTTCTATATCTAACTTCCTAAGATTACCACTTAGTTTCCTCCTGTAAATAATAAGTAGAATATTTAAAGGTTCAATTATTCTCAATAATTTCCTTTGTGTCACAATGCCACATATATTCTTCCATTTTCTAATAAAGTTCCCGGCAATTGTTCTTTTTGCCTTCTGTGTCTAGCTTTTCTATAACATTAGTTAGTTTCAAGAGGCCTTCACTTTCAGCTATGTCTGGGGTTTATCTTTCAGCCTATGTCTGAGTATGATACCTGGCTGCTAACAGCGCTAATGTATCCTTTAACTTTGTATGAACTCTTTTTTCCTCCCCGTCTCTTTCATTAGCTCAATAAGTATTATGGAAAATACAGCTTTGTGGATCTAAAGAAATCGACCTCCTTTATTTTCTCTATAATTTCCCCACCTCTTCCCAAAAACTCTGTATTGCATGTGCAGTCCCAAGACAATGTATCAAACCTGCCCTGTGCTGATCGCAATTTGACAGGCCTTAAGGTACTCCATCCCATCTAAGTTTTTTCTCAAATGGAGATGTTAAATGCTTAAAATAGCTCTAGCGCTATCTAAATTGAGTTCTCCCTCAGATTTCGAGCTAACAGTGGCCTTTATGAACTAATTCCATTCCCTTCAAAATTTTTATCTGTCAAATCTTCATCATTTAACTCGTCCTCCCATTTTTAAACATATTTGTTGCTGTCCCCACAGAGGAAACGCCAGTAATAATTGCATAAATCTTTGACAAAGTGTCCTTGCAACCAATATATGTCATAACTTGGAAATTCTTCTGATCCCTCACCCTGCTAAAATTCTGCCAATTTTGCTCTTAGAAAACTTTAATTTGCCAGTATTGCAGTATGTGATTCTCCCCCAAACCATATCTCTTTGTAACGCTTCCCACTCACGAGTCCCTCTGTCCATTCCAACAAATCCCCAAACGTGGAAATCCCTCTATGCCTCCAATCCTTAAAGAGCTTTGTTTTCTCTATCCTGTGGAAACTCAGGAAGGGACCCCCCCACACAGCCCCACAGCGCAACCACTATGGTTACAAACATTGGTCTCCTATACATCTTACGACTGTTCGCCATGTGCCAACGAACGTCCTAAAAATGACATTCTCCTGACATATCTGGGTAGAGATCTATATGGGTCAGGAGGATGCTTTTAATTCCAGGGGAACCAGCTGACTTTCTGCAAGATTATTTGAAAAAAAAACTTGAGTGTCATGCACCAAATCTAAGACTGCCCTCCACATTGCAGCTAAGTTTTTATAACCTAACTAGGTAATTGTGCCCCTCCCTGAGAATTTCTTAAGCATCAGTTTATCAATTGCTATCCTTGCCTCGGCCCTTGTTTCCAAATAATGTCCAAAGGCGCTCTTTTTTATCCTAAGCAAATTGATGTCTTTGGTGACTCATAGATACTGGTAATAATAGGATAAAATTATAATAAAAATTAGTGACTACCTCACCTATTTATCCCAGTAGTGAAGTTTATGTTACAGTCTCTACTCCCAAATTTTTCTTTTCTATCCCACCTTTGTCTCCAAATCCCTAATATTGACTTTTTTTTAATGACCTTGTATCTAGAAAGACGCGAAGTTTCCAGAACCTCCATTACCACGTGCACACGTTGATTAATTGTGTCCCTCCATAAATAGGAGCAGTCGTCTGCAAAGCAACTAAGTTTTAGCTTATACCTCCCCAATTTTGATTCCCTTATAAATATCTATCTCCCTAAGTACAGGGGCCAATGGTCTTTCTAAATCCACATTGAGAGAATAGAGGAAGGGGGCACTCCTTGTCTTGTGCCTTTTTGGAGATGGAAAGCGCAAAAGTAATCCGCGTTATACAATTCTTGGTCCTGAGGTTAGCGTACATAGCGTGCCTAAATAAAGTTCTAATCAAACCATAATACCCCATTTGTCCATGACAAATTAACCACCCCCAATGTAAATTGTCGAATGCCTTTTCGCATCTAAGGCACTATGCTGGTTTTCGTTAAGCTTGATCCTTTGATTTTCCCGCCGCGATTGGGCATCTTTACCATCTTTATGTTTTATATTTCCCGGATCTCCCCTTTATGAACCCCATTTGATGATCCCCAATAAGCAGGTAGAATCAAAGAAAGTCTATTCGCCACAATTTTAGACATAATTTTCACATCTTGGTTAATGCAAGAAATGGGCCTATAGAATTCTGGCATTGTGGCTATCCTCCCTGTTTATGTAGACACTTTATATAGGTCCTATGTCCCCTGACGGAAGCATTGATCTTCAAACGATGACTTTCTTCAAATACCTCTCAAGCCTGGGTGTGATGTTCCTCTCCTTCAATATGCTTAAAGAAGTCGCTAGAAACCTATCGGGACCAGGTCCTTGCCTAATTGAAGACTCTTTATCACTCCAGAGATTTCCTCTTCTGTAGATCTCTCCAGTTTAAAAGTCCTTACTTCAACTGAAATATTTGTAATTTAGGTCTTTTAAAACTTTCCTGCCTCTCTAAATCTCGGTAAGGGTGCTGGAATACAGTCTTGATAATACTGTTTGCATAGTTAGTGTTTAATTCTCTTAGGTATGGTAAGACTTTTTTTGCCCACTCCGTCAACCATACTCAGTATTTTGTGTTGGGTCTCCTCCACCGTACCAAGGTGGCTATAATTTTCCCGCCTTATTACCATGTTATACAGGTCATTTTAAACTGATCACTAAACATACCTCTAATCTGCCTTTCTGGAGTGTTCCCATATGCTAGCTCTACTTGGTCCATTTTCCTTAGTTCTCTAAGACATCTTGAAGAACATTGAGTATATTGTTTCTCAAAATTAATGTTGTTATTCTTTAAGAGCTTTTGCTATTTTTCTTTTCTTTGATGCTGTTGTAAGACATGATGCGACCTCGCAGCACCTTGCATGGCCGTATCCCAGTATAAAAAATTAAGTCCCTACTTGGTCTTTATTGACCCGCTCGAATTCTCCCCACACAACTCCGAAGGATTTCTTGAAACTTTTCGTCCCGTGGCTAAGGAGGAGAAATCTCCCCCCCCTAAGTATGTCAGAGCCCCTCTCGTGTTTTGTCCCTATATTGATGCGTAATAGGTGCTGTGGTCAGATATTGACTAGCCCCTATCCCTGTCCCCTACAACCGCTTTGTAAGGCCCTGAGATGTCAGAAAATAAATCTATCCTATGACCGATGGTCTCGTGCATTGAAGTAGTGTTGTACTGCCTCTCTGCGATTGTGCAATCTCCATATTTCTACTAATTGTGTCCAGAGCATATTCTGTTCAAAAAAGAATTCGCATGTTATCTCCCTTTCGGAAGTGGTCTTTCCTCTTCCTATCCTCCAAGTTGCAGAAAAAACAATTAATGTCTCTCCCATGAAAATTTTGTTATCCATCTTTAAGTACCATCTTGCTCTAGCTGTCCGAAGAAGCCCATACTCTTAGATATTATGAAATGCTAAGTGTAACTGGCCGGAGTTCCAGGACTACATTTATTCACTCCCATTCCCCGTCCCTATGCGATACAGCAGCTTGCACGCAGACTCCTATTAAGGTAATCAGGACTCCGATTTTCCATTTACCGCGGGGATCCCACACCTCCCCCTACCCACAGCGTCTGGAACCCTTTTAAAGTCACTCCTCCAGTGTGTCTCCTGAAGTAACGCTATTCTAATTATTGCCTTTTTTAATGTCTCAACACCAGTGCTTCTCTTGGGGAGAGCGTAACCCTTTAACATTCCACTAATAACTTTTACCATGACAGATTTTAAGCGAGTAATCAAAGTGGTGAGAGGGAGAACCTGCATGACACAAATTTTAACACATCAAATAGCTAAAAAAATATATAACTTTAACTTTAGCCTCTCAATCCTTCTGTCCCTCCTGTCGCGGACTTCTCTTGTTTTTCGTGTATGACACAAATTTAATAACACCCTTCCACCCAATCTCATCCTTGTTTGGTACGAAACTACTCTCCACACCGTACCCCTCCCCTTTGCTACTTCTTCTAATGTACCTTCCCAGTTTACCTGCAGTAAATAACCTTATATAAACGACCTATGGTTACACCTCATCTAGCAGATTGTAATCCATAGCATAATAGAAAAAAAACAAAAACATACTGTCCAAGTTGTCATCATCTCTTTATGAAGTTCTTGTACTCTTACTGGTGGTTTGTGGGGGACAGGGAGGGGGGGACATTGTACCGGGTTTGTCTGAAATTATGTCCTGAGTTCAGACCTCCACCATTGTGCCGTGTCTTCATTGACGTCCTGTTCCTACAATATGGGGTCTTTCCCTCCCTGGAGATTTTCTGGGTTGAACATATCCGCTAACACTTTTCAGCTCTTCAGGAGTATTGCAGCTGATGAATTACATTGTCCTGCATGGGGGGGGGGGGATTTTTAGAACTGCCGGTATTGCAGCATAATTTCACTCGTTTTTTTAACCAAGCTGAGCAAATTTCTGAAAATGATCTTCTCTTTGTAGATACTTCAACTGAGTAGTCCCTGCAAATAGCAGCAGCTTCTTTCCTGCATGTTCACCCTACCTGCTGTTTTTTCTATAAGGCCTGCATCAAAGAATGTTTTGTTCCGCACAATCAGGTATCTAACAATCATAGTCTCGCCTTTCCTGACCGTTATCTTTGCTCACTTCTTGGGGTCCAATTCTGTGCGCCCTCTCGACTTTCACTGCTTGTCTATGCCCATAGCGTTGGTATGGTTCACTGCACGATTAGATAGCTCATAGTGTTTCACAGTTTCTGGTACCTCCATGATTTGCAGATTATTCCGCCTGACGGTTTTCTAAGTCCCTCTACTTGCCCTCCAACATAGGGAGGTTTTTCTTATTAATTTATGAATTGCGTTTCCTGGATCCCAGTAACGTCGTCTCCACATCAACTTGAGCTCTCTGCTCAAAATTCTTGTAGTTGTGCTGCCTGGAGACACTTCTGCCTGCAATGTGCAAGAGACGTTGCTGCTACTGAAGCTGTCACTGACTATCACTGTTGCTTCCATGCTGCGTGATCCCGTGGGGCAAATTAAAACTAGCCACCTTAGCAGCTAGAGCTTCGCAGTCCACCGCCAGACCCGGGTTACCTTCCTTCACAGTATGCCCATTCCTCCTCCTGTGTGTCCAGGGCCGTCTGCCTGTTAGTAACCCTGCCGCTCCTCGTGGCGCGCAGGGTGTCGGGCGCCATCTTGGTTTCAATGCTGCTGCTGTGCTCTGAGGAAGGAGCATTGATCTGGCAGCTCCCCACGGTGTAAAGTCAAGATTGATGATTTGTTTTTAGATTCCTATGTTATGCATAGAGGCTGCAAGGATGTGTTTTATTGTATGAGCTTGTAGCTCTCTTAGACAGTCCTCTTTATAAGCAAGGCTGTGCTGCCACTGCGTTATTTGACAATGTGCCTCAAACTAATAGGGTTAACTTACTGAAGTGCTAGGTAAGTAATTTCCTGCAGTTTTGGCTTCTTGTCCTGTTTTTTCAGTAGACAGATAAGAAGGATATCCTGGGGGTTAAGCTGGAGCTGGAGTACTTTCTGTAGTAAATCAGGTCATTTGTTCTGCAGTCCTGTTCAGAGCACAAGGGCCTGCTCCCCTCCCTGTCTGTTATCAGTGTTTAGGCTACAAGCATCACTGTGAAAAGAATCCTGCCAGGAGTTAATGATCCACCCTTGCTCCTCCACGGCTTTCAAACAACTTCCTTCGGAGCACCGGATGCGAGTCTGCGTGTCCCTGGCACTTAAAAGTGCCGATTGTAAATCGTACTGTGCGGGAGAGTGTTTACGAGGAACGATTCGGAGCTCTTCACCTTCACGTCTGCTGCATACACGCGCATACCCGAAGTAAGCGGAGTGTTTATTGTTTCCCCGCAAAATGCTATAAAAAAAAAAAAAAAAAAAATAGTGTGGAAAAATAAAAAAGCTCTGGCTTTCAGAAGACAATGAGGAAAAAAACTTGGAGCCATATTATTATTATGACCATCCGTCAGGAAGGGGTTAAGTGGATTCAGTATTTAGAACCAGTGCCCATAGAATTTTCTATTGTCGGATTTTCAAACCATCGGTTTATTAAACGTGTTCTATAGCGTGGAGTTGTGCCAAAAACCACGGTCGGTTTTCAGATTTCGGCTATCCCTAGTACATTGAACTGTACTGGAATCCGTACTAGAGTACGCCGATTGTAAAAATACTGTTGGATTTCTGATGGTATTTTACAGTTGCCAGGTAGACACAGACTTACACCTCTCTTTGTCCCTCCTCGCCTTCCCAGAGCCATTACTTTTTTTATTTTTCACCTACAAAACAAATGAAGGGCTTTTTATTGCGGGACAAGATGTACTTTCTAATGGTGTTATTCATATTAACATAGAATATGCTGGGAATCCGCAAAAAAATTCTAAGTAGGACAAAATAAGAAAAAAAAACTAACATGCGCCATGTTTGCCGGAGCTTTGCTTTTACTATGTTTAATCTTCGGTGTAAATGGTGTGTTCTCTGAATTTTACAGGTTGATATGAATCCGCCAATACCAAACATGTACGGTTTCCATTATGTTTTGGTACCGTAAAAAAATCCAAACATTTTCTATTTTTGAAATTTGCTCGGCGGTGCCATTGTCTGCGACAAATAACTTTTTTGTACTAACACCCACGGACTTGAGTGAGGCGGCATTCTTTGTGGGTTGTATTTTTTATTGCTACCAGTTTGGAATGGATGTGACTTTTTTGATTAAATGTATTCAAATTTTTAGGCGACATGAAAAAAACCATCAGTTTTGGCGTTTGGAACATTTTTTTTTTTTTTTTTTTTTTTTTTTTTTCTTCTCCGGTGTTTTAGCGTAGCGGGAAAAATGAATTATTGTAATTTAATAGATCGGACTTTTTTTGGATGCGGCGATACCAAATATGTGTAACTTTTTTATTATTTTTATTTGTAACATGTCAGAGGGTGATTTGAACTTTTATAATTTTTTTTTTTTTTTTTTTTTTAACCACTTTAAAACATTTTTTTTTACCTTGACTTTAGAGTCCCCTAGGTCGCTTCACCACGAGGGGGAGCGATAATTTCCTACAGCCTAATGTAGCAAAATCAAAAACATTGCGGCAATGGAAGCCGTCACAAGGCTTCCAGCTGCCATGTTAAGCAATCTGGATCGTGGATTGGGATTTTGCCGCGGGTGCACCGATCGCAGTGAGGAGCGGTGCGCAGCACTGTTTCTCAGTGATTTAGGCATCTCTACCGTGTCTTAGGGGTTAAACAGCGCGGGATGTCGCCATCACCCTTCAGTGCTGTAACAATGGCGGCAAACACCTGGCGGCTATGTAGCGGGTTCGCACTTCGATCCCACTACAAAGCCCCTTACCGGCATCAGGACGTTCTCATCCATCCACTGTTGGAAGGGGTTAACGACGAACCTTTAATCAATCCTCTCACTTCTGCTATCCGAGCTCACAGCGAAGTCAGGGAAAAGCCAGGAAGTCTGGCCCCAGAGTAACTTTAACAAATTATTTAAAAATAACAACCACCCAATAAAAACTAACTCAAAGACCAGGTGAAAACCAAATCCACGTTAGCCAGCTCGTCCGATCAAGAGGTGGAGGCAGACAGCATGGATGCTTTAAAAAATCTCCAAACCTTTATTTCTTCATATTAAAAATGAATGTATGTATAATAACACCAAACGAGAGACTTACTATACAAATCGTAGGAGATATCTTTTTGTTTATTTTATTGCATAGTTCCTTTAGATGCTGTTTTAATGCCAGAAACCAGGGCCGAACGTACAGGGGTACAGTACGTACTCCAGTTACGGGCCCGGTGGAATAAGGGGGCCCGCAGGCAAGCAGGCCCGCCTTATTCCTCATGAAAGATGGGCGTCGCAGCGCCGTCGCGCGAACCGACCGGACTAGCCCACAGTGTGGGCTACGAGCTCCTGTGGGCCCCGGAGGTAGTACTGCCGCTCCCCGGGGCCTGGCTGCCAGATCCGGTCTCTGCAAGCCCGGGCCCTGTGTCCTGAGCGCTCAGAGAGCTGGCCCGGGAGTCGGGGACTAATCTCCTCCACTCCCGGCTGCCCCCCCCACGGTGTCAGGCGGAGCACAGCGCCCGCTTCCCTATCGCCCAGGCAGGTGTAGGCTTGAGGTCCTATCACCCTGCAGCGGCCGGCCCCAACTGCTGACAGGAGGCCGTGCGTGACGTCACATCTACCCGCGCGCCTGAATGCAAGGTGCCAATAAAGCCGACGGGACGCCCGGGAGCGTCCAGAGCGGGAGCGAGTATGTGGGTTTTTTGTTTTGCGATTATTTTTATATAAGGAAGCGGGCCCTGACTAGCTAACTCTAAAGGGGGCCCTGGCTACCTAACTCTACAGGGGCCCTGGCTACCTGACTCTACAGGGGCACTGGCTACCTAACTCTATAGGGGCCCTGACTAGCTAACTCTAAAGGGGGCCCTGGCTACCTAACTCTACAGGGGCCCTGGCTACCTGACTCTACAGGGGCACTGGTTACCTAACTCTACAGGGGCACTGACTACCTAACTATACAGGGGCACTGACTACCTAACTCTAAAGGGGGCCCTGGCTACCTAACTACAGGGGCCCTGGCTACCTAACTATACAGGGGCACTGACTACCTAACTCTACAGGGGCCCTGGCTACCTAACTCTACAGGGGGCTCTGGCTAGCTGACTCTACAGGGGCACTGGCTACCTAACTCTATAGGGGCCCTGACTACCTAACTCTACAGGGGCCATAACTAGCTAACTCTAAAGGGAGCCCTGGCTACCTAACTCTACAGGGGCACTGGCTACCTAACTCTACAGGGGCCCTGGCTACTTGACTCTACAGGGGCCCTGGCTACCTAACTCTACAGGGGCCCTAGCTACCTAACTCTAAAGTGGGCGCTGGCTACCTAACTACAGGGGCCCTGGCTACCTAACTATACAGGGGCGCTGACTACCTAACTATACAGGGGCACTGACTACCTAACTCTAAAGGGGGTCCTGGCTACCTAACTACAGGGGCCCTGGCTACCTAACTATACAGGGGCACTGACTACCTAACTCTACAGGGGCCCTGGCTACCTAACTATACAGGGGCACTGACTACCTAACTCTACAGGGGCACTGGCTACCTAACTCTAAAGGGGGCCCTGGCTACCTAACTACAGGGGCCCTGGCTACCTAACTCTATAGGGCACTGGCTACCTAACTCTACAGGGGCACTGGCTACCTAACTACAGGGGCCCTGGCTACCTAACTCTAAAGGGACCCTGACTACCTAACTCTACAGGGGCCCTGGCTACCTAACTCTAAAGGGGCTCTGACTACCTAACTCTACAGGGGCCCTGACTACCTAACTCTAGAGGGGCCCTGACTACCTAAACTCTACAGGGCCGCTGAGCACCTAACGTCGACGAGGGGCCCCTGACTACCTAACTCTACGGGGGCACTGGCTAACTAACTCTACAGGGGCCCTGGCTACCTAACTCTTCAGGGGGCCCTGGCTACCTAACTCAAAAGGGGGCCCTGGCTACTTAGCCGTCTAAGGGGCCCTGGCTACCTAACTCTAAAGGGGGCCCTGACTCTGCCTAAACAAAAAGGGGGCCTACTCTACTAAACAAAAAAAGGGGGCCTGACTCGACCTAAACATAAAGGGGGCCCTGACCACATACAAACTAAAGGGGGCCCTGGCCACCTACAAACTAAAGGGGGCCCTGAACAAGGGAGTCCGTATACGCCCGAAACGCATCGGTGCTTTATCCCTGTCTGTACCCTCCTATTTGTGCGCTTCATATAATAAACTTGGCTTAAGATTATCCCATCGGCTGGACCTTTAAGTTTCGTTGTTATGTATGGTGGGGGGTTGTTGTTTTCCTTTTGAATTTTTGTCTTTGGGGCCGTGGCTGGCGTCAGGATCCGAGCGAAGGAGAGCCAGAGGCAGTGCTGGACTTCTCATTCTACCATAGCCTTACACGGAACTTGCATGTTGACGCATTCCATTAACTTTACTTTGCGATTATTTTAGTACCTACAGCCTACCTAACTGGGGTCCACCAACCTAACTTATAAGCCTATCAACTTCATAACTGGGCTTGCTTATACTACCTGGGCTATGTACCTACCACCCATGGCTAGGTACCCATTGACCTACCTGGGGCTGGCCTATCAACTTATCCAGTGGGGGACTACCTACCTAAATAGGGCCTATCTAGTTACCTGGGGCCTTGCATATGTGCCTTCTTACCTAGGGTCTTTTCTACCTACCTGGTAATAGTAATTGTTGAGGGCAGCACCCATAGTATGTAGCATAAATCTCCAGGGTTAGTTCTCTCTCCACCCTCCCAACCTCTTTAGATACTAGGCCTCTAAGTGTAGGGCTTAGTACACCGCTCTCCCACCCCAGGGAAGTTTGTATCAGATGTGGGATAGGTAAAAAAATGCTGGAAAATTGAGGATATCTAAGTATAGTTTGTGTGAAATTTCTGCAGGGATGAGTTGTATGCCGGACAATTCATCAAGCTTTGAACGGATGTCAGAAGAAAAGGGACTAAACGACTCATGAGAGAATAGAACGTCTCCTCAGATAAGGACGTCTCCGGTGAGTCCTGATTTCAAGGGTTATTTACTTCTATACTGATCAGTTGCTGTATTCACTGTAATGTGGATGAGACCTGAGCTGGTGTCTGACCACAATGTATCTCAATATGGCAATTTGTAGGTTATACCTGAGCTGGTGTCTGACCAATTATGTGGTCTCTATATGGTGGAGTTTTAGTTATACCTGCAGACTGGTGTCTGACCTCTATGTGGTCTATATATGGTGGTGTTGAAGGTTATACCTGAGCTGGTGTTGGACCACTATGTAGTCTCAATATGGTGGTGTTGTAGTTTATATTGGCGTTAGTTTAGTGGCAGAGTAATGGGGGGTATCCTGATGTAAGATTGTGGGAACACCTGACCCTGTGATAGGGAGTTGTCCACTTTTACTTTCTTGCTGGTGATTATTTAGAAGGTGGTGAGGTGCGTGACCAAGGGAAACGTGGAGGGGGATATTGTATGTGGGCTGGTGGTGGATATGGATGGAGCTACTTAGCCCTGTGTCTATGATATGTGAGACAGACAGACGTGTGATTCCCTTGGTATTGTACTACACAATACATTTCTTTTTTGCATACTGTATTATGTGGTAAAATGGGCGCATTTATGTCCTCGCGGCCGTTTTTTTTTCGCGGGGGGCGGGGCGATTGGGTTGCTGGGGGCGGGGCGATCGGGTTGCTGGGGGCAGGGTTTACAGGGGGGGGGGCCCAGGTGCTTCAGCTGTATGGGGCCCTGAAATTTCTGTGGGCGGCCCTGCCCAGAACAATCTTGGGTAAAATCTGTGGCCAGGTAATTCATTCCCCAGCAGGCCTCATGCTTGTTGGTGTCTAGTATAATCTTATGTAGTGGTCCGACACTTATACAGTTAATGGTTACTCCAGATTTTATCTAAACTAAGCAATTAACCCCTTAACGACCGCGCACCGTCTTTTGACGGCGGCCGGTGCGGGTCGTTCGTCTGCAGCGACGTCTTTTGACGTCGCTGCAGACATCGGGGTTTGCGGCGCCCGGCGCCGCAGCTGCACTAGGATTGGGGCTGAACTACACAGCCCCGATCCCAGAGCATCTCCTGCAGGCATCGGGGAGCGGAGGAAACCTCCGCAACCCGATGCTTTAACCCTTTGATTGCGGCGGTGCGTTACCGCAGCGCAATCAAAGGGATCCCCTGCTCTGTCGGGTGATCGGAACGCCCGGTCACCCGACAGAGCTCAGTGACCGGCTGCACAGTCAGCTCGGGGACCTAGCATGGCCCAGAGTTGTCTGTGTAAGAAGCCAGTGATTAGGATGCACTGTGTGCTGTCCTAATCACTGCCTGTGTCAGACTGACACAGATTAGCATGTATTAGCATATATGAATATGCTAATACATTACTAAGTGTAAAAAAAAAAATTAAAAAAAATGTTAAACAGTTCTCCCTTCATGGGAGTCAAAAAAAAGTACAAAAAAAACATAAAAAGTGTAAAAAAAAGAATAAAAAAAATAAATAATAAAATAAAAATAAATATTTAATAAAAAATAATTGTACATAAATTACACGCACAAAAAAACCTACACATATTTGGTATCCACACGACCGTAATAACCTGTAGAATTAATCTAACAAGTTATTAAGTGTGAAATGTGAATGGTGTAAAAAAAAAATTAAAAAAAACAAAAAAATTTTTTTGAAAAAAAATAAAAAAAAATACTGCAATTATTTATAAGTGTACTTAAACTATTCCCTTATAAAGTACAACTTGTCTCGAATAAAACGAGGCCTCATCCAACTGCGTCATTGAAAAAATAAAAAAGTTACAACTGTTTAAACGCAAGGAGGCCAAAACTAAAAAAATGTTCTGGTCATTAACTACTTTTCAGGCGTTCGGCTTAAGGGGTTAAATCTGTATCTGGTATAAGCTGCCACTTTCGGTTATAGGGAGGGGAATCTCCTTAAGATGGTGTTAATGTCTAAATTATTGCATATCCTCCACAATGCTCTAGTCTGGATTCTCCTGACTACTTTTCATAAGTTACATTAATTGTTTTGTACCGTGTTGTGGAAAGGCCAATATGCCAGAATCAACCCCTTAACGACTGCTTGCTGCTCACTTTTGGCGTCGCTGCAGACATCGGGGTTTGCGGCTCCCGGCGCCGCAGCAGCGGTGAGAACAGAGTTGTACTTCACAGCCCTGTTCCCAGTGCAGCCTCTGCAAGCACTGGGGAGCGGGGGAAGCCTCTGCTCCCCGGCACTTAGCCTTTTGATTGCCACGGTCAGTGACCGAGCATAATCACAGTGCTTTCCCCTGCTCTGTTGGGTGATCGAGACTCCTCTTGAACCAACAAAGCCTGGGGAATAGCTGCACAGTCAGCCCTGGGGACCTAGAGTAGCCCCAGGAATGTCTGTGTAAGAAGTCTGCGATCAGGGCACACTGTGTGCTGCCCTGACTGCAGCCTGTGTCATACTGACACAGATCATAATGTATTAACATATATGAATATGCTAATACATTACTAAGTGTAAGAAAAAGAACAGTAAAACAGTTATCCCTTAATGGGATTTTTTTTTTTAAAGTAAAAAAGTGTAGAAAAAAAATAAAATAAAAATAAATATTTAATAAAAAATATTTGTGCATAAATGTCATTTCTTTTCAAGACGGACCCGAGCTGTGCTTTTGAAACACGCAGCGGCAATCTCTCATCTGAATGCCGCTGTGTGTTCGTCATAGCGAGTAGAGATAATCTCACTGCTAATTGTTTAGATCCGTCTTGGGGTCCGCTATGTCGGTCCCCAAGACGGATCTACAAAGCGCTTGTAACACAGAGTGAAAACTCCGTGTGAACAAGCCTTAACTGGGAGGTTACTGGCTCAGCAGCATAAATGACCACATTTGTGCAGTTTCCTGGAAGGTGGGGAGTAATGTTACTGATACTCACAATCACCCTACCCTTATCTTGATGTACAGGGTATGGGATAGAGGGGAAGTGTCATGTCCCATAACTTCATGGTTCATATTCAGTATTGTAATTTCTATTACTGCTTTACATTGTTCTTAAGTTTGTCCCTCTCATCTTCCTGTATGTGTGCTCTGAGGTATTCAGCTCCTCCCTTCTTCTAGCATTTTCCATCTTTTCTGTCTCACTCAAGCACTGTAACCTCATTCTCTGCCCCAGCTCTGTAAAGTTATCATCTTTTCACCTACTACTTTGGTGTAAACTACAAGATTCAGCCTGGAATAAACTCCTGTTGGTTCTTCATACACGCCGGAGCAGTTGAGTTGTCACTGTCTGACAAGATTCTGAAGTAAGTTCTTACAGTTCAATACAGACTTCCATTACCACATGGGCCTGATGAATTTCTACACTTGCTGTCAGATATGGAGTCAGAATAGTGAAAAGATGGTTTAGAAACACAGATAAGCTCACAACTTCAGCAGAGATTACCACATACAGCTGCAGTGTTGTGACAGTGACAAGCAAGCGTCAGTGTGCAGTGTGAATAGCAGCTACAGCTCAAACACAGCTTAGACTCTTCTAGCAAGATCATCCTATTCCTCCATCTTATATCCTGTCTGTGTTACAACATGGCTGCAGGCAGCACCACTCACAGTGACCAGCTAGAGCTGCAAGATGATAGGAATCCTACTCCACAACCTAGTGAGAGAACAAAACGTCTAACTCACCCTACATGGAAGGTCAGAGAGAATCTTGAAAGCATAAAAAGTGAAATACTTTCTGAAGCTACTGATCAATGGGAAAAACTGCTTAGTTATATCTCCCACATCTCACAGTGTGCTTGTAATGAAACACTACTGGAAGAAGCCCTAGGAAAACTCTCTGCAATGTATGAACACTATACAATTAAAAGTTCCGATTACTGTGATGTTTTACAGAAGCTTAATACCCCAGATTCTCTACAAGAATTGCTCAGCTTCCAGCGCCTTAATATTGAACGTGAAAACCTGATATGTGAAACTAAGTCCAAATTAATGTCAAGAACCACACAACTGCAGGAAACATCATCCTATGTTTCCAAATCTACTAAGCATTCCAGATCATCTAAATCATCTAAATCACGATCTTCAAGATATTCTACGCTCAGTGAACAGCTCATAAGAGCACGTGCCGAAGCTGAGGCTACTAGAATACAGGCAGAATTTGCACAAAAAAGGGCATCTGTGGAAGCAGAGACAGCAGCTATGGAAGCAGAAACAGCATGCAAAAGAGCCGAGATGGAAACTCTGCAGAAACAATGTGAACATGCCACCGCCATGGCAAGATTAAAGGTTCTAGAACAAGCTGCTAGTGGAAGTGAAGGAAGCAGCTCCAGCCTAAGTGAAGTGGCTGTAGAAGACCCTGTTAAGCGCACAAGAGACTATGTGCTAAGCCAAAACAGCGAATCTCTGAATGCTACCAACATTCCTAACAGTTCAGATTTTCCTCCAATGCAACAAAGCACAGATCCTTCTTCAGATCCCTGCATTCGAGGTCAGTACAGTCCTACATCCATGCTGCATCCTGTATCTCCTGCACACATCACAATGCACCAAGGCCATACACCTCTGCAACCTCAATACAATGATAGCAAGGTCCTAATCAATATGCCAGCAAGTTGTCCAGTCCCTGACAACCATGCCGATCCAGCTTCACATATAATTGAATGTAAACCTGCTCTTACAATGAATGCCTATGCAGCTCCATATGTCCCTATGTCTCTTAATCAGACTACCACTAACAACATGATCAGCACTACTCAGCCTACAATTACCTGCCTGAAGTCAGACATGTCAGAGTTTGCAAGGTTCATGGTCCGCCGTGATCTTACTAAAACAGGCCTCACCAGGTTTGATGACCGACCTGAGAACTACAGATCCTGGAAATGTGCCTTCAGAACGGCAATTGATGATATTGGCATCACAGCTGCAGAAGAACTGGACCTGCTATTCAGATGGCTCGGCCTGCAGTCCACAGAAGGTGTCAAGAGACTCAGAGCTGTTCATATTGCAAATCCTGTGGCAGGTCTAGTAGCTGCTTGGGAGAGACTAGAACGGAGCTATGGCAGTCCTGAAACCATAGAGAATGGTCTGTTTACACGGCTTCAAAGTTTCCCAAAAATATCCGGCAAGGACAATGAGAAATTCCAAGAACTCAGTGATCTACTCTTCGAGCTTCAGTTGGCCAAAGCAGACACTCACTTACCTGGCCTCAGTTATCTGGACACTGCTCGTGGGGTAAACCCAATAGTTTCCAAACTTCCATACAACATTCAAGAAAAGTGGACAGCCCTCGGGTCAAGATACAAAAGGGAATACCACGTTTCCTTTCCTCCATTCTCCTACTTCTGTGAGTTCATAAAGAACAATGCAGATTCCAAGAATGACCGAAGCTTCTTCTACAGTGACTCTGGTGGTCCTACTTCATCTCCTCCTAAGTATGACAGTCCAAGCTCTAACTACAGGAATTCTAGAGGACCAGCATCAGTAAAAAAGACTGACGTTCTTCCTGCACCTACATCATCTCCACATAAGAGCAGTCAAGGTGATAAAATTGAAAATCCAAATCGTCTATGCCCAATTCACAGGAAGCCACATCCTCTCAAGAAATGCATCGGCTTCAGAAAGAAACTGCTTCAGGAACGCAAAGAGCTTCTGACAAAATTTGGGATATGTTACAAATGTTGTGCTTCCACAGAACATTTTGCTAAAGATTGTAAAGCTGTTATTAAGGGCATTGAATGTGACAGTGTTGATCATGTGCAAGCACTCTCAATACAGCATGGAGCCATCCTCCCAGTCACCGCCAGTGGCAAAGCATGGCGGGGAGAAATTGGACCAAACTGTAAATCCTACCACCGTATCTTCCTCATGCACAGAAGTTTGTGGTGAAGGTCTCTATGACAAGTCGTGTGCAAAGATATGTCTTGTCAACGTATATCTCAAGGATCATCCAGAAAGAGTCCTAAAGGTGTATGCCATATTGGATGATCAAAGCAACCGATCACTTGCAAGATCTAAACTCTTTGATTTGTTCAACCTTGAAGGAGACACCTTCCCTTACACTTTGGGTACCTGCAGTGGCGTCACAGAGGTCTCTGGAAAGAGAGCCAGTGGACTCATGTTAGCTTCACTCGACAACAAGGTCAGGATACCCTTACCAACACTTGTTGAATGGAACCAAATACCGTCTAATAGAGAGGAAATTCCTACGCCAGAAGTGGCTTTTCATCATACTCATCTAAGGTCTATAGTCACTGAAATACCTGCTCTTGACAAGAACGCAAACATCCTACTTCTGCTCGGCAGAGACATTCTCTGGGTACACAAGGTACGCCAGCACATCACTGGACCTCCTGATGCTCCCTTGGCTCAACGCCTTGATCTAGGCTGGCGGATCATCGGAAACGTGTGCATAGACCAGATTAAGCAGCCCACTAAGATTTCTTCATTTAAAACCCATGTTTTACCATAATGGTCGCAGCACCCATTTTCAACCATGTCCATACCATTACTGGGTAAAAAGAGAAGCTCACTGGTAAATGACAGACCACATGATCTAGAAGATAACATTCCTTCTTCCTCGTCCTGGGATGACAGTCTTGGATCAGCAGTCGTTAGTCTAACAAGTGAAGACAAAAAGCTAGCACCTGCACGGAGAAGACAAGGAATTTCTTAAGATTATGGAAAGGGAGTTTGCCAAGATGACTCCAACAGCTGGGTAGCACAACTACCCTTTCGCACTCCAAGAGCAAAGTTACCAAACAATCTACAGCAAGCAGTTGCTAGATTCTCTTCTTTAAAAAGAACTTTAAAGAGGAAACCAGAAATGGAGAAACATTATGTGGACTTTATGAAGAACATATTTGACAGGACCATGCAGAACCTGCACCAACACTAGAGGAAGGAGAAGAATGCTGGTGCCTCCATCTTTTGGCGTGTATCACCCGCGCAACCTAAACAAATTAGAGTTGTGTTTGGATCCAACGCTCGTCAGTTTGTTGAGAAGAACTTTTTATGTGGATGATGGACTTAAATCCTTCCCTACTAGCAGAGAAGCAATTGATCTCCTCACCAGAACACAGGAAATGTTGTCTAGTGCAAACCTCAGACTTCACAAGATCATCTCTAACAGTCCAGAGGTAATGGATGCATTTCCCTTGGTTGACCATGCTAACAATTTAAAAGACCTTAATCTTGGTTCTGATTCTCCTCCCATTCAGTGCATCCTAGGTTTACTGTGGGACATCAACCAAGACATGTTTACATTCCAAGTGTCACCCTGTAACAAACCTTTCACTAAGCGGGGAATCTTGTCTGTCGTTAACAGTGTCTATGACCCTCTTGAATTCATAGCTCCAATCACCATTCTTGCTGCTGTTAGGAAAGAAGTTCATGTCTTCTCGGATGCATCCATGGATGCCATAGCTGCCTGCAGTAGCCTACCTAAGGATGTCTGGAAAGAACAGCGAACCACATTGTGGACTTCAAGTAGGAAAAGCCAATCTAACTCCAAAACCTGCGCATTCTGTTCCAAGACTAGAACTTTGCGCAGCAGCGCCAGCAGTAGAAATTGCTGAAGTCATAAACATCTCTACAGACCTCAATCCAGCTGACTGTGGAACAAGATGTGCTCCTGCTTCAGGTCTCATTGATCACATGACTACTCCAAGTTTCTTGTTTCAGGACTCACTACCTACTGAAGCCAGTTATGATTTTATGGAATCTGATTCTGACAATGAAATTAGGCCAACAAGTTCTACACTCTATACCACAGCGGTTCCTAGGCTAAGGATCAAGACATACCGCTTTCAGCGTTTCTCACGATGGAAAGACTCACAAAGTGGAGGTTAAGGTGACTAAAGGAGGTTCAACACGTATTTTCTTCCGTCCAATCACTGAACTGGTTCTTCTCCTTGCCAAGAAAGCTGACACCTGAAGAAGGAAGTGTACTATCAGGAACTGTCAGCTGGACCATTCCTATAACACGTACCACTGGATTTACCATGGGTTGGTGGAAGTGTTGGCATGTTGCGGCTTCCCCAATCCGAAGATGGGTTTCCCATTGGATTACTTCCATCGGAATGTACTGTTATAGAATCTAGACTTTAACTGTTGATATTTTGCATGTTTTTCTCTTTCTTACAGGTTCAGAGAACATTGGTTATTAGTGTATTATAGTGAAATCTAAAGATTTCAGACGGGGAGTGTCATGTCCCATGACTTCATGGTTCATATTCAGTATTGTAATTTCTATTACTGCTTTACATTGTTCTTAAGTTTGTCCCTCTCATCTTCCTGTATGTGTGCTCTGAGGTATTCAGCTCCTCCCTTCTTCTAGCATTTTCCATCTTTTCTGTCTCACTCAAGCACTGTAATCTCATTCTCTGCACCAGCTCTGTAAAGTTATCATCTTTTCACCTACTACTTTGGTATAAACTACAAGATTCAGCCTGGATAAACTCCTGTTGGTTCTTCATACATGCCGGAGCAGTTGAGTTGTCACTGTCTGACAAGATTCTGAAGTAAGTTCTTACAGTTCAATACAGACTTCCATTACCACATGGGCCTGATGAATTTCTACACTTGCTGTCAGATATGGAGTCAGAATAGGAAGGAATAATGGATATGGTTGGTTGTACTAATTTTACACCTTTATGGTTAAACCCTAAATTCCATCTTTGTGCTCATGTTTTATTGTTTAACAACTTTATTGTTTTAAAAATGAAAAGACACAATAAAAAAGATCTGATTATAAATGACTCCAGATTGTCCTGTTTGCAGGGCCAGACTGGGACCAAAAATCAGCCCTGGCACAAAACCCCCACCAGCCCACATACAATATCCGCCACTCTGCTATAATAAACACCACTATAAACATCAGCAAGAAAGTAAAATTGGCACACAGAAGCTCCTATTCACAGGGTTAGGGACAAGCGTACAGTTGTTTTTACAATTAGGGACAAGTGTACGCTGCCACTATACAAGCGCTGATATAACTTACAATACCGCTATGTAGTGGTCAAATCACCAGTGGTCACCATCACATGACAGTGAATACAGCACCGATCCAACAGAAGCAAAATAACCACGGACACCCAGGGACTCACAGCAGACCACTTATCTGTTGAGAGTCGCTTTCTTTGGGTTAACCTATTATATGACCTGCCTATTATATTAGGAAGCAAAAATAACTAAGACTGTGTACAGAAGTGGGAGCCGCCATGACAACTTCTCCAGCCGTAACTCGTCTCTGCAGAATTTACCACACACACATCTTAGACTTCACACTTTGCCAACACCTCTTTACTTCTGCCCCACCTGTGGACAAACTCCCAATGCAAAGCACCCCAAATGGTTATAGTGACCCCTTTGTGCCCCTAACAGTTAAAGTTCCCACAGACAGCTCTGGGGCTCCCACTTCTGTACACAGTCTTAGTTATTTTTGCTTCCTTATATAATAGGTAGGTTAACCCTTCATACAGGACATAGGTACGCTCCTAAATTCAGTAAATAGGTAGACCCCCTTTTGGGTAGGTAATTAGGCAGGTAGGTAAGAATATAGCCCCCAATTAGGTAGGTAGTTACATAAAGCAGGCTGATAAATAGGCCACCGTCAGGTAGGCCACAGCAGTCCAGAACCCGGCATCCCACCAGTCTGGCCCTGCCGATGCCTGGGAGATGTGCAGCAGTTAAGCAGCCGAGTTTACAGCATCCCAGTGGAAATAGTCTGGGCCTCTACATGGGGAGTTGGGCACAATGGTTTTTGACACAAATCCTACTTACCAACTACTAAGGTCTGCAAATAAGGAGGACCCACAGGAGCAGACGGCTGAGTAGGATGCGGCAGGTAAGGGCCCAGGGAAGGGGGAGGCAGGCTACATGGTGAGGCCCAGAGGGGAGGTGGAGGCAGGCTAGATAGTGAGGCCCAGGGGAGGTGGAGGCAGGCTAGATAGTGAGGTCCCAGGGGAGGTGGAGGCAGGCTAGATAGTGAGGTCCCAGGGGAGGTGGAGGCAGGCTAGATGGTGAGGTCCAGGGAGGTGGAGGCAGGCTAGATAGTGAGGTCCAGGGAGGTGGAGGCAGGCTAGATAGTGAGGTCCCAGGGAGGTGGAGGCAGGCTGCCTGGCTAGTAACTGGCCCTGGCCCTGCCTGGCTAGTAACTGGCTCTGCCTGGCTAATCACAGGGGTAGGCCCTGTCTACCTACCCAATAGGGTCTATCATACGCCGTTTGGGGTACAATTACTATGTGGGGCACCAGAAGGGGCACTCTTACTATTTGGGGCTCTATGGATGGGGGGTTTGTACAGAGTTGGGAATTGATAGGAAAGTGCTGGAAAAGAGTCTAAGATGTATTTGTGGTAAATTCTACAGGGACGAAGACATCATGGAGATTTGGGAGAGATGGAGAAGAAAAGGAGAAGAGAACAACTTCCATCAGAGATGACGTCTCCTGTGAGTCCCTGCTGTCAGGGGTCATTTTACTTCTGTGTTGAGTCAGTGCTGTATTCATGTGATGGTGACCTGACTACTGGGGATGTGATTGGTGGGGTTGTAGGTTATGCTGGTGCTTATGTAGTGTCAGTGTGGGCTTGTCCCGGATTGTAAAGCAAGTGCACACCTGACCTGTGATGAGGGGTTTCTCTGCACCACTTTCTTTCTTGCTTGTATGTAGGGGGCTCTCACACAGAGCGGTTTTGGTGCATTTTTTAATGCGTTTTTTGTGCAGAAATGTTCAGCATTAACTGCTCTGCCTTTCTGCACAAAAACACATAAAAAATGCACCAAAAATGCTCTGTGTGAAAGCAGCTTTATAGTGTAGTTTATTTTAGAAAGTGGCGAGGTGCGAGAACAAGGGGCATTTTTTAAGCGGATATTGTATGTGGGCTGCTGGGGGCTTTGTGCCAGGGCTGATTTTTATTCCCAGTCCGGTCCTGGTCATGGCCAATCCCAAAACCGACCGCAGTTTTTAGTGCAAACCCTCGCCAAAAACCATGGTACGATGATGTTAAAATACCGATGGATTTTGGACGGTATTTTAAATAAGCTGTGTAGACCCGGAGTAATTAAACAAAACCATACATGATCCAAGAAATTAATAAAATTATTATATACCATAAAGCTAAAGGTCCCATTGCTAAACTCCTCCATACAAAGTCCTGGGGATGTTCTAACTTTAAGATGTTGATGGTAATAAGCTATTTCCCAGGCAGGGGAGACAGGTCTTGTCACCCCTGCACTCTCTACTATACAACATAATAACTATAGTGCAAGAACATGGATTTCACACTGGGAATTACTTTACTAATGTGAGTCGTGCATATTTCTAAAATTGTCAGCGAAGACCCATGCGCCCAATGAATCCTCTGTTCCTCCTCTCTCCTCTGGGACACTGGGCCTCTAAGCTTTGGACTGTACCCGCTCTGCCACCTCTTGGAAGTTTGTACAGAGGAGTGGGGCAGGGAGTGAGGTGCTGGAAGTGAGGATTCTAAGATATTTGGGCCACATGTATGAATCCCGACGGGTCGGGGCGCACCTTTCCGCTAGTTTTCCGGCGGAATCTGCGCCTGATTTATGTCGGGGCCGGGGCGCGCTCATACATACAATGTAAAGTCCGCCGCGCCTCGCCTGTGTTTTAGGCGCAGTGCGGGTCCGAGGCGCAGTGCGGGGCTGCGCCTAGGATTCGGCGCCGAAGGTAGTGCACTCATACATGCGGGGAAAAGTCCGCCGCGCCTCGCCAGTGTGTGTGGGGCACAGTGCGGGGACATGGGCGCAGTGCGGGACTTAGGCGCCGTGCGGGGCTGCGCCGAAAAACTGTTCCGATGCGAGACAGGCTGGAGCGGCGAGAAATCATTCCAGATGTCGGTGCGGAGTATGAATCAAAAATCGCCTTTATAAAGGCGTTCAACATTCTCAGGAAAAGAGCTGAAACCTAAAAAATAAAAAATACATAAAAAAAAAATCACTTTCCAATATCCTAATTCAAGAATTAGGATATTGGAAATTGCCGGGAAATACAGTAATTCAAAATCAGAAAGCTATTCTGATTGGTCAGCATAAACCGGCCAATCAGAATAGGAGCGACAGTGAACCATTAAAACCTATGGGGAAGTTTAGACCAATCAGAATCCACGGCGGGATAGTTCAAAATACAGTAAAAATGCTGAAAAGAGCTGATTGGTTAAGCTACCGGGGACTTGGGCTAGCTCACCCAAATCAGAATAGGGCGACAAGACCCATTTAGCCTATGGAGATTATTGACAATCAGAATAGGAGCGACAAAGACCCATTCTAGTCTATGGAGAAGTTTATACCATAATAAAACCCGCGGGATAATTCAAATACATTTAAAAAGACAGAAAAAGAGCTGATTGGCTGAGCTGCGGGTGCTTGCTATCCAGCAAATCAGGCGGGAACAAATTCTCCATTTAGTTATGGAGGAGGGGCCCCTGAAATCTCGGCGCTCAGCGTCGTGGGGCATGAAGTATTAATCAAAAAATTATTTTATTAATGTAAAAATTATCAGATAAAGAGCAAAAACCCTTTTTACAAATAAAGCAGTTAAAAACCCGAAAAAACCGTTTGTCGCCGGAGACTGGCGTACATAGGGAATTGCAATGAGGAATTGCGGGAAATACAGTAATTCAAAATTGTTTAAGCTATTCTCATTGGGTGGGCAGAAGCCAGCCAATCAGAATAGAGCGCAAGACCCATTATACCCTTTGGGAGAAGTTTGGACCAATCAGAATAGGGCGGACAGGGGCCATTCTAAACTCATGAAGGATATTAACCAATCAGAATAGGCGACAAAGCCCTTAATCCTATGGAGAGTTTGGACCAATCAAAATCCAAGGGGGACGTTCAAAATTCAGAAAAAGACAGAAAAGAGTGATTGGCTGAGCTAGCGATGGCTTGTCTATCCCAGCCAACAGAGCGCGAGCTACTTCTCCTTTAAGTCTATGGAGAGATGGGCGCTCTGAAATCTGGGGCTCAGCCCCGTGCGGCATGAAGTATTAATAAAAAAATATTTTTATTAAGTGTAAAAATTATCAGATAAAGAGCAGAACCCTTCTTTACAAATTAAACATTTAAAAAACCAAACAAACGCGTTTGTCGCGAGACTGGCGCTACATAGAAAAGGAGCATTAGAGAGAATTGCCGGGAAATTCAGAAAATTCAATTGTTAAGCTATTCTATGGTGGGCATTAAACCAGCCAATCAGAAGGAGCGACAATGTCCCATTCAACCTATGAGGAGAATTGACAATCAGAATAGGAGCGACATGCCCATTATACCTATGAGGAGAATTGAACCAATCAGAATAGGAGAAAAAACAATGGTCCATTATATAATGGAAGAAAAATTGACATCATATTCAAAGGCGGGGACAGTTCAAAATACGTAAAGCAGAAACAGCTGATTGGTTGAAGCCGGGGGCTCGTCCACTTAGCCATTCAGAGCGCGAGTTCTTTCTCATGAGTTCTTGGGGAAAAAAATTCGAGCGCGCTCTGTGTTGGATAAGTTAAAGAGGCCCGTTATTTGGACAAATGGGAGAGCGAGCGACGCTCCTAGGGTTTTCTAATGCAATCTAAAATAAACTTACAGGGCCCCGAATCAAATTATAACACTACGAGTTGTACGTGTATTAAAATAAATAATAATATGGGGGTAACGAAAAACAATATTAAATCAATAAAATCATGTTTTTTTCTTTATTTTCGTTAGCCAAGGTATCATAGTATGGGTGCAACGAAATAAAGAAATAAACATAATTTTATTGATTTAATATTTTTTTTTTTACCCCCATTTATTATCATTCTTTTTTTTTTTTTTTTTTACACATCGCCACAACTTCTGTAGTTTTATAATTTGATTTCGGCCATGTTCGTTTTATTTTCAGATTGCATTAGAAAACCCATAGGAGCGTCGCTCGCTCTCCCATTGGTCCAAATAACGGCGCCTCTTTTAACTTACCAAAACAGAGCGCGCTCAGAATTTCTTTTCCCCCTAGACTCTATGAGAAAGTAGCTCGCGCTCTGATGGCTAAGCTGGACGAGTCCCCGCGCTTCAACCAATCAGCTCTGTTTTTGCATTTTTACTGTTTTTGAAACTGTCCCGCCTTTGAATATGATTGGTCAATTTTTCTCCCTAGGAATATAATGGGACATTTTTTGCTCCTATTCTGATTGGTCAATTTCCTCCATGGTTATAATGGGACATTGTCGCTCCCATTTGTTGGCTGGTTTATGCCCACCCCAATGAGAATAGCTTAAACAATTTGAATTACTGATTTCCCGGCAATTCTCTCTATTGCAATTCCCTATGTAGCGCCGGTCTCGGCGGACAATCGCGTTGTTCGGGTTTTTAACTGCTTTATTTGTAAAGAAGGGTTCTGCTCTTTATCTGATAATGTTTTACACTTAATTAAAATCATTTTTTTATTAATACTTCATGCCGCACGGCGCTGAGTGCCCGAGATTTCAGTGCCGCCCATCTCTCCATGACTATAATGGGAGAAGTAGCTCGCGCTCTGATTGGCTGGGATGGCCAAGCACCCGCTAGCTCAGCCAATCAGCTCTTTCTGTCTTTTTACTGTATTTTGAATTATCCGCCGTGGATTTCTGATTGGTCAATCCTTCCCATAGGTTTGAATGGTTCACTGTCGCTCCTATTCTGATTGGCTGGTTTATGGCGACCAATGAGAATAGGTTTCAGAATTTGAATTACTGTATTTGCCGGCAATTTCCAATATCCTAATTCTGGGTATTGCGCGTTCTAGAGTTTGGAAGTGGTTTTTTTTTTATTATGTTTATTTGTTACGTTCAGCTCTTTTCTGACACTGTTTTCCTTTATAAAGGCGATTTTTTCGGACTCATACTCCTGCTGCACGGAGCGCCGAGATTTCTGTCGCAATCTTCTATCTGCTTCCTCGCATGGGTTTCCCTTTCCCGCTTCACTTTGCCCTGTCGGAGGATTTAGACCAAAAAAAACCCGGTCTGCCCGTCGGAGCTGCCGAGGCTGCACTGCACCTCGCTTTGCCGACTCTCCATCGTACAAGCCTCGGAGATTTCGAGCGTCCCGCCCCGGAAGGCCTACCCCGCGCCCACACTGCGCCCACTGCCCGCCCCTTCATGCGGGGCGCAGGTGAAAGTGGCGAACACTGCGCCTAACACCGCATTCCTGCGTCCGACAGGGGGATTCGGGCCGGGAGGCGCAGTATACGCCAAAAAAACGGCGTAAAGCCCGATTCATACATGTGCCTTTGGGGTCCAAATCTGCAGGGATGAGTGGTGGCCGGGAGAAAAGTCATCATAGCGGTCTGGACTGGATACAGAACAAAAAAGGGAAGTCAACGACTCATCAGAGAAACATCACAAGATGTAACTGCACTGTAATCACTTATATGTCTGCAGAGCCTGTGTACACATCTCTACCACTATATGGTCACTGTATGGTGGTTATATATAGTCTGCAGAGCATGTGTACACATATCTACCACTATATGGTCAGTATATGGTGGTAATATTGGTCTTTGAACACTGATCTTTATTCAATAGTAGTGTAGGGGTATTATTCAGATACTATGTAGTGGTAATTTGATGTTGCGTTCTGGCGGTATAATCAAGTTCTTATGTAGTAGCACTATTGGTAATGTTGGTCTGGGTATAGTGGGATATGTTTGGTATCCATACGATGGTGAGGTATTCACTTCTTGTATTATCTAGTAACTACATGACCTAAGAGGTCCGAGTTAATGTTCTTGGTTGGGGGAGGGGGATCCCCATCCAAAAGGTTGCTATGGGGCCCAGGCTTCTCTAGTTACTCCCCTGGTGAGTGAGGTGTTGAAAAAGTGGCCAGGAAAAGTGAGAATTCTAAGATACTTATGTGCAAATTCTGCACAGATGAGTAGTGCCCGGGAGAACTCATCATGGAAGTCATCATGACAGTCTGGACCGGTTGGAGAAGAAAAGGGAAAGTGAATGACTCTTAAAAATAAAATCTCATGTGAGTTTTTCAATGCAACTGCACTTACAATGTATCTGTAGAGCCTGTGTATACTGGTATCTACCACTATTTGGTCACTGTATGGAGGTAAGAAAGCTCTGATGCTTCGGGACTTGAATCACCTGCAATCCAACATAAATCAAAAAAGGGCGAACGGAATACGGCCACAATAAATCAGGTTGGAGATCAGGAAGGAAACACAAGAGATTTAAGAGACCGGCAAATGATACGGAATCGCAGGTATTGACAGATCAGAGTGAGAACTGTATCATTAATCTCTCGAGTTATATTGTGACTGACATACAAATTTCTGTGCTTTCAAAGGGCCTTGGCTTTGTACCGACAAAAATTTTTGATCTTTACCGGACCATACTTGATGTCAATAAATTTGCTAGATTGGTGACTTTAAAGAATCATTTTTCTGATACAAGTCGTGGTGATGATCGGGACACTATTCCATCTGTTGCTAATAACGATGCTGATGTTTCAAGTATAGATTCTTATGTATCTTTTCATGATAACTGCAATATTACCCCAATGAGGGAGAAGCTAATTTTCCTCATTTTAGGGAAAAATTCCTTCCCGACTCCAATCTGGCAGTCGTAAAAATCCCTGGATCAACCACCCATCTCCAGAATCCTAGACACTATAACTTGTTATATTATTACGCTCCAGAAATGCATCCAAACCCTTTTTTGAACTCTGTTATTGAATTCACCATGACAAGTTCCTCGGGCAGAGAATGCCACAGTCTCACTGCTCGAACAGTAAAGAATCCCTGTCTATGTTTATGTAGAAACTTTCGTTCCTCAAGACGTAGAGGATGTCCCCTTGTTCTAGATACAGCCCTGGGTATAAATAAATCTTGGGAGAGATCTCTATATTGACCTTTGATGTATTTAAACATATTTATTATGTTCCCCCCGAAGTCATCTTTTCTCTATAACCCTAATCTTGCTAATCTTTCTGGGTATTGTAGTCCACCCAGCCCTTTTATTATTTTTGTTGCCCGCCTTTGTACCTGTTCAAGCTCTACAATGTCTTTCCTGTGCACTGGTGCCCAAAACTGTACACAATATTCCATTTGTAGTCTAACCAGTAACTTGTATAATGGGAGAATAATGTTCTCATCATGTGCATCTATGCCCCTTTTAATCCCCCCCCCCAATGATCCTATTTGCCTTGGCAGCTGCTGCCTGACACTGGCTGCTACAGTTAAGTTTACTGTCCACCAGGATTCCCAAGTCCTCTCCAGTCACTTTTACCCAGCGTTTTTCCACTTAACATGTAGTCATGTAATGGATTTTTCCTCCTATGTGCATAACCTTGCATTTGTCTGTATTAAACCTCATCTGCCATTTCTCTGCCCAGGCCTCCAACTTATCCAGATCCCTTTGTGATAACACATTATCCTCTATTGTGTTGATTACTTTACAGAGCTTAGTATTATCTGCAATGATCGATATTCTACTGTGTATTCCCTGTGTAAGTTCATTAATGAAAATGTTAAAGAGGATAGGGCCCAATACTGAGCCCTGTGGTCCCCACTAGTAACATGGATCCAGTCTGAGTATGTACCGTTAATTACCACCCTATCTCTGAGCCAGTTGCTTACCCACTTGCACACATTTTCCCCCAGTCCAAGCATTCTCATTTTACTTATCAACCTTTTATGTGGCACCGTATCAAATGCTTTAGAAAAATCTAGATATATGACATCCAGTGCCTCACCCCGATCCAGTCTAGCACTGACTTCCTCATAGAAGCTGATGAGATTAGTCTGACAGGACCGATCCTTCATAAACCCATGCTGGAACGGCGTTATACATTTATTTTCAGTGAGATACTCCAGGATAGCATCTCTGAGAAAACCTTCAAACATTTTACCTACAACAGAGGTTAAGCTTACCGGCCTATAGTTTCCTGGATCACTTTTTGACCCCTTTTTGAATATTGGCATCACATTTGCTATGCGCCAATCCTTTGGGACATACCCCGTTATTAGACAGTCCATAAATATTAAGAATAGGGGCCTATCTATGACATCACTTAACTCCCTTAGGACACGCGGGTGTATACCGTCAGGACCTGGGGATTTGTCTATTTTAATCTTCTTAAAACGGTGCTGTATTTCTTCCTGGGTTATACAGTCGAGGCCTTTAGGGATGGACTCTTTCCAGGAATTTGTTGAGAAGGATTTGTTAGCATTACATGAAAGAGTCTCTAAAACTCACACTAAATGTAATCTTTCTAAACAGGAGATCGTTGCCATAGAGGAACTTAAATCTAATACTGACTTGTTGGTTCGTTCTGCAGACAAGGGCGGTGCAATTAATCTGCTTAACCCCTTCAGGACCCGGGTTTTTTTTTTTGTGACGTGTTCGTTTTTCCCTCCTCGCCTTCTGAAAGCCATAACTTTTTTATTTTTCCACCTACATAGACACATGAGGGCTTTTATTTTGCGGGACAAGATGTACTTTCTAATGGTGTTATTCACTATACTATAGGATATACTGGGAAACCGCCAAAAAATTCCAAGTGGTACAAATTGTGAAAAAAAAATGTATTTTCGCCATGTTTATGGGTGATTTGCTTTTAAGGCGTTCAATCTTTGGTAAATATAATGTGTTATCTGTATTCTACATGTTGTTACGCATCGGCAATACCAAACATGTAGGATTTTCGTTATGTTTTTGGTACCGTAAAAAATTCCAAACATTTTCTATTTTGACATTTGCGCCGCGGCGCCAGTTTGTGCGACCAACAACTCTTTTGTGCTAACACCTACGGATGTCAGTGAGGGTGCATTTTTTGCGGGCTGAATTGTACTTTTTATCGCTAGTAGTTTGGAATCCATGCGACTTTTTTGATCATTTTTATTCCATTTTTTGAGTGATGTAAAATGACCAAAAAACGCAATTTTGGCGTTTGGATTTTTTTTTCTTCTACGGTGTGCAGCGTACGGGATAAATGATGTTATATTTTTATAGATCAGACTTTTTCGGACGTGGAGATACCAAATATCTGTAACTTTTTTATTATTTTAATGATTTTATTTGTAACATGGGGAAATGGGGGTGATTTGAACTTTTTATACCTTTTTTTGTACTTTAAAACTTTATTTATTTTTTTTTTTTTTTACTGTAACATTTAGTCCCCCTATGGTGCTTGACCACTAGGGGGCGTGATTGTTAATACAACCTAATGCATTGCATAGGCAATGCATTAGGGTGTACAAAGATGGCGGTTTCCCCACTTCCTGTCTGGGGACGGAAGTGGGGCAAACCGGCCAGGGTAAGTGACGGGAGCCTTCACAAGGCTCCCCACCACCATAGCTGCGCGGCACTGATCGGCGTTCATTCAGACACCGGCGGCCATCTTTGCCGTGGTGTCTGAGGGGTAAAACAGCGCCAGCGGGCGGAGCCACCCGCCGGCGCTGTTACTGCCGGGTGCTAGCGGCGATTTGCCGCTAACACCCGGCGGCTGTGCGGGGGGGTCGCAGAGCGATCCCCCCTGCAAAGCCCCTTAGCGGCCCTGGGACGTACTCATACGCCCAGGTTCGTGAAGGGGTTAATGCAGGTTTGTATAAAAAATTAAATTTTTCAATATTGGAAGATACTGACACATACCGTCCCTTGTCTTCAGATCCCACTCAAATTTTTCACATGAAATTAAGACAACATTTAGAGGAAGGGGTGGCCATGGGTGCTATTTCATCGATTCTAGCTAATAAACTTTTTGTGGTACTTCCGATAATACCGGTTTTCCATTCATTGCCTAAGGTGCACAAGGAGATTTTTCCACCACAATTACGCCCCATTGTAGCAGGCATCGGGTCTTTGGGTGAGCCTTTGAGGGCATGGATTGATTCTCTGCTTCAACCCTTGGTCATCCAGCTACCTGCCTATATCAAGGATTCTAAGATTTTAGTCGCCATGATGTCTAAAGCCCCTTGGGATAGGTCTTACAAATGGATTACATGTGATGTTTGTAGTTTATATCCCTCAATTCCACATGATTTGGCTATTAAGTATCTTACTACACATCTACAACATTTCAGTTCCTATTCTAAGGCAGTAAATTCATTTTTTGTGTCGAGTGTGAATTTTCTACTTCGACGCAATTATTTTTCCTTTGACGGTAGTTTTTTTGTACAGTGCCGTGGAGCATCTATGGGAGCTAGGTTCTCTCCTTCTTTGGCTAACATATACATGTCCGCCTGGGAGGAGAGATACCTGTTTTCTGGCGGATGCCCCTTCTCCCCCCACATCAGGTGGTATGGTCGTTATATAGACGACCTGCTCCTGGTGTGTGTGGTGGGGGGAGGGGGGAGACGAGGCATCCGCCGGAGATTTTGGCAGATATGTGAATACCAATGACATGAATTTTAAGTTTACCTTCGAATGGCATTTTTCCTCTGTTAACTTATTAGATATTACATTGACAGGAAATTTGTTGGGTTTGGTGGAGAGTTTCTCCATTTTGTAAGATTATGGCTGCCAAACCAGACTCTCTATGCTACATCTTGTCACCCACATCATGATATTGCAAACATATCGATAGGAGAACTTACCAGAATCAAAAGACATTGTACTAATAACCATCAATATGAAATTAGTAAGAGGGAATTGTTCACTAGATTGAGTGCCTGAGGTTATCCTCAGTGGACTTTGAAGCGGGCGGACAGGAGATTAGCCACTGTATCTAGGGATCATCTTTTAATGAATAGTAGTGAAAAAAATAGGAACAACGAGAGTCATATGTATCAGAGCAAAATAGTATTCTCTACCATATATAGCCCTCAATTCAAAGAGATAACTTCGATTATTAAAAGACATCTCCCTCTTCTCATGTGCCAGGGTTCCTCTAAAGATGTAATGCTAACAAACAACATTCAGTTTGTCTCGGAAGAGAGGTATGACATTAGGCTCCACACTGTCACCCAGTCTATTTTTATCGGATAGTAATCTCTGTAGAGACCATTGGTTATCTACCACTGGTTTATATAAATGTGGCCACAATCGTTGCACTGCTTGCAAGTTTGCGGTAATTTCTAAGAAATTTAAGTCTAGTTTTAATAATAACGAATATGAGTTTTTTTCATTTAAAAATTGTAACACAAAAAGTGTTATTTTCCTCATTACTTGGAAGATTTGTGACCTACAATACGTGGGGTGTACAAGCACTTGCTTGTACACCTTTCAGTACTGGTATTTCAATGGTCTCTAAACATTTTATGGATGTACACAACGCTGTTACAGCAGGTTTTTCCTTCATGGGAATAGAAAAGGTGAAAAGACCAGAGAGAGGAGGGGACCACTATAAAAAGCTTCTCAGTAGAGAGGCTTGGTGGATGTTCAGACTAGGTACACGATCCCCTCATGGTCTAAATAAAAGACATGACCTTATATACCAGTACTGAATTATTGTTGCATATATATATTAATAGCTGCTTATATTTTTTTTTGTATAACTCTTTGACAGTGACACGATATTTGTTTTAATTGAGTGTATGTTTTTTATTGGATGCATACGTTTGTAGGTGTTGTTTTGACAGCACAGCAAGGGTTAAACTGTGGGAATTACAACACACAGGTGATTTGCTGATTAGTTGGCTTATAAAAGGTTCTATGCCAGTATTGACATGCTATGATTAAGGAAGGTTCCACTTCCGAAACGCGTTAGTGTGTGTATCGTGTTTTTTCTGTTTTTTTTCACTATGGAAATATTTTAAATTAATATGAAATAAAGTTTCAAAAAAGTTTTAATTCAAGTACCCTGGACTGTTGCTGGAAATACTTTCTCATGTTGTGGATACTACTAGAGGCTGCTTTACCTCTCCGTGCACTCCAGTGGGACATTTACATCGAAGGTGAGCTCACCATACAATTTTTTGGAGTCAATTACTGTATGGAGGTAAGTACAGAGCTTAAACAAAGAAAGGAGACTAATTACCTGTGTGAGTTAACGCACTCTGCTTTCAAGCAGCCAGACCTGTCTCCATCCCTGCTATCAGATAACATAGAGCAGAGAGAGAAGGGAAGAGCAGGATGGTAACCAGAGATACCTGTGTGCGTTCAGAGCAGATAAAATCTCTCTTATCTCCTTAACAAAGACAAGAAAATAAAGCAATATATTTGGAAAGTATCTTCAATTACCGGTCCATACATGTTTAGCCCATTATCGACATTTGACGTCCCCATATGTCAAGGTCGGGTAGGGGTTCCCGCAAATTGACGTATGGGTACGTCATGGCGATCTTGCGAGCTCACAAGCCTTAATGCTGTATGCAGGTCTCCTCTTGTATGAGCAATTTGAACATCGCTCATACAATTCCCCTTCGGGGAAAAGTGTAAAAAAAACCCACAAACACGAAAAATAAAATAAAAACAAGTACACCACTCTTTTCCACTTCACAAACACCAATCGCCCCCAAAAAAGATACAAAATAAATAAAGTAGCCATATTTGGTATTGCCGCATGCGTAACGACCCACTCTATAAATATGTCATGTTAATTAACCCGTACGGTGAACACCGTAAAAAGAAAACCAAAAAAGTCACAGAATTGCGATTTTTGATCATTCCGCAGCACATAAAATGTAATAAAAATCATCAAAAACTCATATCAAAACCAAAAGTGGTCCAATTAAAACGTCAGTTCATCCCGCAAAAAAAGTCCTTACACAGCTCTTTATGCGGAAAAATTAAAAAGTTATGGCTATCAGAATATAGCGATACATAAACATTGTTTTACACAATAAAAACACTTTAAAAAAAAAAAAAGTGCTTCCACATAAAAAAACAATATAAACTGGGTATCGCCGTAATCACCTCAACCCCCAGAATAAAACTAAATTGTCATGTATATTGCACGGTGAGCGCTATTTAAAAATAAAAAACACTTCTAGGGTTGCAGTATTTCTTCACCCTGCCTTCCAAAAACGGATTTTAAAAAGCGATCAAAAAGCCTTGTCCCCACAAAAATGATACCAATAAAAACCCTAACTCATCCAGCAAAAAACAAAGCCCCTAACAGCTCCTACACAGAAAAATCAAAAAGTTTTGTCTCTCAGACTATGGCGATGCAAAAACGTGTTTTCTTTTTGAAAAAAGTTTTTTTATTGTGTAAAAAGCA
>JAODAL010039337.1:0-38115 GCA_025379985.1 Phyllomedusa bahiana | reverse complement strand
TTGCCCACCACATTCTGATGCCTGCCACCCGCCTGATACCACACATCTGCTACAGTTTCTCCATCTTGCCATTTTCCCCCCAAAAAACCCCCCATCTTTACCAGGGACTGTATTGCCAACCCACCTCCACACTCTGTCATTGTGCCACTTTATGACCATCTATCTGCTGCTGCGTTGCTGTGCCGTGACATCCCACACTGGTCATTATCCACTCGCTGACCTCAGCTGTTGCTCCTGCCGCTGTCCACCTCCACTTCTCTGTCCTTGTGCCACTCTTGGCCTATTCCTTGTTTTTGCCACCTCCCAGAATGTCATTGTGCCCTCTCTGACCGTCATGCTCCTGCTAAGCCGTGACCTCCACACTGTGTCCCATTGTGCCACTATGTGGCTACCTCCTTTTTGCCACCTCCAGAATGTAATTGTGCCACTTTTCAGACCTCCATGCTGCGCTGCGTGACCTCCACACTGTTCACCTGTGCACTCTGTGGCCGCTCCTTTTGTTTTGCCACCTCCAGAAATGTAATTGTTGCCACTCTGCCCCCTGACCCATGCTGCTGCTGCCGGGACCCTCCACGACTGTGTCCTTTGCCACTCTGTGCTACAAAACACCCTGGTTTTGCCATCTCCAGATTGTCATTGTGCCACTCTGTGGCTACTCCCAAGTTTTGCCACCATCCAGAATGTCGTTCATTGTGCCACTGTCTGACCTTCATGCTTTGCTGTGCCCCGCCGTCACCATCCACTCTCTGTCATTGTGCCTCCACTCTGTGGCCTTCTCCTGTTTTTGCCACCTCCAAATGTCATTGTGCCACTCTCTTGACCTCAGTGCTGCTACGCCTGCCGTCACCTCCACTCTCTGTCATTTCGCCACGTCCTGTGGCCTACTCCTCCAGTTTTTGCCACCTCTAGAAATGGCCATTGTAATCCACTGTCTGACCTCATGTTGTTGCCACGGTTCACCTCCACTCTCTGTCATTGTGCCACTCTGTGGCCTACTCCAGTTTTAGCCCACCTCCGAATGTCATTGTCCACTGTCGGACCTCATGCTGCTGCTGCCATGACCTATACTCTGTGTTCATTGTGCCACTGTCTGACCGTCATGCGCTGCTGCCTGTGGCTGCTGCCGTGACCTACAGCGACTGTGGTCCATTGTGCCTCTTGTCTGACCTCGGATGCTGCTGCTTGTGGCTGCTGCCGTTACCTCACAAACGTGTCATTGTTGCCACTGTCGCCCTCATGCTGCAGCTGGTGCTGTGCCCGTGACCATCAAACAGCACTGTTGTCAATGTGCCCACTGTCTGACCCATGCGTGCTGCTGTGGCTGCTGCTGTGACTACTCACTGTGTCATTGCGGTCCCACTTTGTGCCTTACTCCTGTTTTTTGCCACCTCCAGAATGTCTTTGGCCACTTCACCTCATCTGCTCCCTTTGGCGCTGCCGTGCCCACACACTGTTCTTTTGGCCACGTCTGACCTCATGCCCCCGCTGTGGCTGCTGCCGGACCTACACCTGTTCATTGTGCCACTGTCTGACCTCACTCGCTGTGGCTGCTCCCGGTGACTACACACTTTTTTCATTGCCCACTCTGGGGCCCTTCTCCTTTTTTTTGCCACCTCCAAATGCTTTTTTCCCACTGTCTACCCATCTGCTGCTGTGGCTGCTCCCCGTGACCTCACACTTTTCATTGTCCAAAGTCTGACCTCATGCGCGCTGTGGCTGATCCCGTGACCTACCACTGTGTCATTGTGCCACGTCTGACTTCATGCGCGCGTGGTTTGCTGCCGGACCTACACCTGTGCTTTTTCCCCACTCGGGCCTACCCCTTTTTTTTGCCACCTCTAAATTCATTTTTCCACTGGCTACCCATCTGCCGTGACCCACACGTGTCATTACCCCACTGTCTGACCTCATGCTGCTGCTGCTGTTTTTTTTTTTTTTTTTTTTTTTTTTAAATTTTTTGGTTTTTTTATCTGCGTGGGGCCCCCCGTCACCCCACACACTGTTACTGATGTTTTCCACCTGAGCCCTCACTTTTTTTTTTCCAGCTGTCGCTGCCAGACTTTACAGCTACATTCCCCCCTTTATTTTTGTCATTTTGCCCTCTTAAGTCCCAGGGAATTTTATAGTGAAGCGATTTTAACTGCGGCGGCAGTCATTGCGTGCAACTAAAACCAACATTTTAAAAGAAACCAAACCAAGCTCCCTCTGCATATTTAAGCATGGGACAATGTTCTACAGCACCCTGCAGCTCTGTGCAGCCTGGGGAAAAACTGTTTTTTTCGTGATTCTCCGAAGAAAACAAACGAAGATATTTTTTGTCGGGAAATTCGGCGAAGTGAGCGAACCGAATTTTGAGAAATTCGCCCATCTCCAACACCAATGCCTTAGGCGTCAAACTACATCAGCCATGACACCTCACCCAAACTGTGAGAAATGAGTCTGGGTTCAAACTACCTGCCTCAGCCACTATTCTGATGCTGCCACCCGCCTGATTCCACACATCTGCTGCCAGTTTCTCCATCTGCCTACCCCCATCTTTACCAGGGACGGGTATTGCCCCACCTCCACACTCTGTCATTGTGCCACTCTATGACCTCATACAGTTTGCTGCGTTGCTGGTGCCGTGACATCCACACTGTGTCACTGTGCCACTCTCTGACCTCATGCTGATGCTGCCGTCACCTCCACACTCTGTCATTGTGCCACTCAGTGGACAACTACTATTTTACCACCGCCAGAATTTGTCATTGTGCCACTGCCCTGACCTCATGCTGTTTGCTGTGGTTGCTGCCGTGACCTCCACACTGAGTCATTGTGCCACTCTGTGGCCTACTCCTGTGTTTACCACCTCCAAAATTTCATTGTGCCACTCTCTGACCTCATGCTGCTGCTGCCGTGACCTCCACTCTCTGTCATTGTGCCACTCTGTGGCCTACTACTCTTTTGCCACCTCCAGAATGTCTTTGTTCCACTGTCTGACCTCCTGCTGCTGCTGGGGCTGCTGCCGTGACCTCTACACTGTGTCATTGGGCCACTCTGTGGCCTACTCCTGTTTTTTCCACCTCCAGAATTTCATTGTGCCACTCTCTGACCTCATGCTGCTGCTGCCGTGACCTCCACTCTCTGTCATTGTGCCACTCTGTGCCTACTACTTTTTTTTTTCCACCTACAGAATTTCATTGTGCCACTCTCTGACCTCATGCTGCTGCTGCCATGACCTCCACTCTCTGTCATTGTGCCACCTTGTGGCCTACTACTGTTTTGCCACCTCCAGAATGTAATTGTGCCACCGTCTGACCTCATGCTGCTGCTGTGGCTGCTGCCGTGACCTCCCCACTCTGTCATTGTGCCACTGTCTGACCTCATGCTGCTGCTGTGGCTGCTGCTGTGACCTCCACACTGTGTCATTGTGCCACTCTGTGGCCTACTCCTGTTTTTGCCACCTCCAGAATGTCATTGAGCCACTGTCTGACCTCATGCTGATGCTGTGGATGCTTCCGGAACCTAAACAATGTGTCATTGTGGGACTCTGTGGCGTACTCCTCTTTTGCCACCTCCAAAATTCATTGTGCCACTCTCTGACCTAAATGCTGCTGTGGCTACTGCCGTCACCCCCCACACTCTGTCACTGATGTTGCCACCTTAGCCCTCAGCTTTTTTTTTTTCCAGCTTTCGCTGCCATGACTTATCAGGCTACATTCCAGCTTGAGTTTTTTGGTCAGTTTTTTGCCCTCTTAAGTGCCCAGGGAATTTTATAGTGAAGCGATTCTAACTGCGGCGGCAGTCAGGGTCGTGTCATAACTAAAAACACAACATTGTATGAAGACCAAACCAAGCTCCCTCTGCATATTTAGCATGGCACAATGTCTACAGCACCCTGCAGGCTCTGTGCGGGCCTGGAAATAGCTGATTTTTAACGTGATTCGTCCCGAAGTAATTCAGAACGAAGATATTTTTTGTCGGGAAATTCGGCGAAGTGAGCGAACCGAATTTTGAGAAATTCGCCCATCACCAACACCAATGCCTTAGGCGTCAAACTACAACCCACCCATGAAAACCTCACCCAAACTGTGAGAAATGAGTCTGGGTTCAAACTACCTGCATCAGCCACTATTCTGATGCTGCCACCCGCCTGATTCCACACATCTGCTGCCAGTTTCTCCATCTGCCTACCACCATCTTTCCCAAGGGACTGGTATTGCCACCCACCTCCACACTCTGTCATTGTGCCACTCTATGACCTCATACAGCTGCTGCTGTTGCTGGTGCCGTGACATCCACACTGTGTCACTGTGCCACTCTCTGACCTCATGCTGTTGCTGCCGTCACCTCCACAATCTGTCATTGTGCCACTCTGTGGCCTACTACTGTTTTGCCACCTCCAGAATTTGTCATTGTGCCACTGTCTGCCCTCACCCAGCTGCGGTGGCTGCTGCCGTGACCTCCACACTGAGTCATTGTGCCACTCGTGGCCTACTCCTGTTTTTTACCCAACCTCCAAAATTTCATTGTGCCACTCTCTGACCTCATGCTGCTGCTGTTCCCGTGACCTCCACTCTCTGTCATTGTGCCACTCTGTGGCCTACTACTCTTTTGCCACCTCCAGAATGTCATTGTTCCACTGCCCTGACCTCATGCTGCTGTTTGGGCTTGCTGCCGTGCCCTCCACACTGTGTCATTGTACCACTCTGTGGCCTACTCCTGTGTTTGCCACCTCCAGAATTTCATTGTGCCACTCTCTGACCTCATGCTGCTGCTGCCGTGACCTCCACTCTCTGTCATTGTGCCACTCTCTGGCCTACTACTGTTTTGCCACTTCCAGAATTTCATTGTGCCACTCTCGACCTCATGCTGCTGCTGCCCATGACCTTTCCACTCTCTGTCATTGTGCCACTCTGTGGCCTACTACTGTTTTGCCACCCTCCGAATGTAATTGTGCCACTTTCTGACCTCATGCTACTGCTGTGGCTGCTGCCGTGACCTCCACACTCTGTCATTGTGCCACTGTCTGACCTCATGCTGCTGCTGTGGCTGCTGCTGTGACCTCCACACTGTGTCATTGTCCCACTCTGTGGCCTACTCCTGTTTTTGCCACCTCCAGAATGTCATTGGGCCACTGTCTGACCTCATGCTGTTGCTGTGGCTGCTGCCGTAACCTACACACTGTGTCATTGTGCCACTCTGTGGCCTACTCCTCTTTTTGCCACCTCCAGAATGTCATTGTGCCACTCTCTGACCTCATGCTGCTGTGGCTACTGCCGTCACCTCCACACTCTGTCACTGATGTTGCCACCTTAGCCCTCAGCTTGTTTTTTTCCAGCTTTCGCTGCCATGACTTTATCAGGCTACATTCCAGCTTGAGTTTTTTGGTCAGTTTTGCCCTCTTAAGTGCCCAGGGAATTTTATAGTGAAGCGATTCTAACTGCGGCGGCAGTCATGTGCGTGTCATACTAAAACACAACATTGTATGAAGACCAAACCAAGCTCCCTCTGCATATTTAAGCAGGACACAACGTTCTACAGCACCATGCAGGTTCTGTGCAGCCTGGAAATAGCTGTTTTTTAACGCGATTCGTTCCGAAGCAATTTGGACCGAAACAAATTTTTGAGAACTTCGCTCATCTCTAATCTTATCCTAGTCTGCCTTTTCTGTGTTTCTATTCTGTTGGTGCCTACCTTTGGCACTTCGGGCCTGTCTGGTCAGCTGCCACTGCTGGGGATTGCTCTGAGGTCGCACCTGGCGGCTGTTGGGTTAAGCCATCCTTACCATCAAAAGCTCTGTGAAGATGCCCGACGGCCGCTTAGTCACGCCCCCTCGGAGCAAGCCCGGCAGTGGTCCATTGGGTCCACTACCCACTTTAACCACTCTTCCGTTACAGCAGGTATATATAGGTCCCCTCAGTTAGGCAGATATATATAGGTCCCCTTAGAAAGGTATATATATGTCCCCTCAGGCAGATATATAGATATGTCCCCTCAGGCAGGTAGATAGATATGTCCCCTCAGTAAGGCAGGTATATAGATATGTCCCCTAAGGCAGGAATATTGATATGTCTCCTCTCTCAGGCAGGTATATACAGCTCCCCTCAGTAAGGCAGGTATACAGATAGGTCCCCACATACCGGTATATATTGCTCTCCTCAGTAAGGCAGGTATATAGATCGGTCCCCTCAGGCAGGTATATATTGCTCCCCTCAGTAAGGAAGGTCTATAGATAGGTCCCCTCAGGCAGGTAACCTCTGTTAAAAACAAAAACACTAATACTTACCTTTCCTACTTCCCAGCCGAGCTGCCAGAGTCAGCATGCTCCTCTGGCAGCTCCATGGCAGCACAGCAGAATGATGACTGTGTGGCTGAGGAGAGACAGCGGTGTGATGAGCTCACTTCATTGCGCTGCTGCCCAGCTCAGTGTTACGGGGCCGTGGCGGGCCTCAGCACTATGGGTATCCGGCGGGCCCCACTGTGTACAACCCGGGGCCCACTGTAAGATCCACCGATCCTCCGGTGGGCCAGTCTGACACTGCCCCTCCCCACCCCCTTAGAGCTTTAGAATTGTCATTTTCTCTCCCCCACAATGATTTTTGTTTTCCTACCATGCTATCTGTCAAGGTAAGTGGTACAATTAAAATACATTTTGTCCTGGAAACAAAACAAGCCATCATATTTCTAGGTAGATAGAAAGATAAAAAAGTTATAGCTCTTTGAAGGCAAAAAGGAAAAAAAACCAATGTAATTTAACAAAAACGCTGGTAGAGGATTGGGCTAAGATAAAATGTCACTCCATTTATATCACTCACAGAAGGGGAAAAATATTACAATAGTTTTTGTATCTCAAAATCAATCAGTGCCAATTTTGAAATGTGGTGGATTGGAATAATCACTTTCTAAAACAGGAAATTTGACACAAAAAGCAACAAAATTTCAGAGAAAAGAGTACACCCTAAGACACTACATATAAAACATAATTCTTATTAAGATCAGAAAAAAAAAATTATATGAAGGATTGGCTCTCCCAATTGTGCCCTAAATCCTTACCCTACTTATATGGAGCTACCGACCAGAAAGGGTAGCCCCTTTCTCCAACCAAGTAACACTTGTGAGATTGTCCTTAATGAGCTACTCAACACAAAAATAAGCTAGTGTATACCAAAAATGGCACCAAAAGTACAAAATAAGATGTTATATGGTAGTCTTATTTAATATAGGTGGTATACGTGAGACTATACAGTGTAGATGGTACATAGTTAGCTATGATATACTATAATAATACTATTTTATGCCAAATGATATCTAATTATTATATATAGTACTTAAATTAAAATATATGACTCCGATGCGTTTTCCCTGTGATATATCAATATCATCAGGGGATATAAGTGGTATACTGTAATTGTAGTAACTTTACTCTAGAACATTAGACCATATAAGAAACCAAAAAATCCATTAAACCATATATGTACCCTAGCAAGGTTAACTATGTTAAATAAATACCAGAACATACAAAAATACAGGGTATAAATAAGATATAATTTAACAGAGAGAAGGTAAAAGAAGGTAAAAGTGGCAATATAAGCTCATAGAATGGGCCAAACACAAGATGTTTCTTGTCAGCATTTCAACAAGGTACAGAGATAGATGACAACGTGTCAATTAAAGATATATAAAACATCAAAACACCACAGGATAAGGCATAGACCCATGAACAAACTAACATCCCTTTAAGATATTAATTGAAGGTGAAAGGCATGTTGGCAGTAAAATGGAAGATGATTCTGGTTGAAGAGGCATATGGAAAGCTTGAATCAGGTTGTTAGCAAAGCTCAGTGGTTTAGATTTCCACTTTCCCCTTCTTTTAACGTATAAATTAATCTTTCTGTTATGCTCTATTTAATTTATATTCTGTACTTTCATACATTCTTGTTTTTATTAAATAAAGTTGAAGGGGTTGTCTGGTTCTTTTTTTAATATAAATTTGTGTCTAAATGTGAATATACAGTGGGTACGGAAAATATTCAGACCCCTTTAAATGTTTCACTCTTTATTTCATTGCAGCCATTTGGTAAGATCCAAAAATTTTATTTTTTTGCAAATTTTTGCAAATGTATTAAACAAGAAAAACTGAAATATCACATGGTCATAAGTATTCAGACCCTATGCTGTGAAACTCATATTTAACTCACATGCTGTCCATTTCCTTCTGATCCTCCATGAGATGGTTCTACTCCTTCATTGGAGTCCAGCTGTGTTTAATTACACTGATTGGACTTGATTAGGAAAGGCACACACCTGTCTATATAAGACCTCACAGCTCACAGTGCATGTCAGAGCACATGAGAATCATGAAGTCTAAGGAACTGCCCAAGGAGCTCAGAGACAGAATTGTGGCAAGACACAGACCAGTCCAAGGTTACAAAACAATGTCTGCAGCACTCAAGGTTCCTAAGAGCACAGTGGCCTCCATAATCCTTAAATTGAAGAATTTAAGGATGACCACAATGAATTTGTGGATGACCACAACTCTTCCTCGACCTGCCAAACTAAGCAATCCAGAGATGCAGTAGGAAGATGGGAGAAAGTTCCACAAATTCAACTATCACTGCAGCCTTCCACCAGTTGGGGCTTTATGGCAGAGTGTACCGACAGAAGACTCTCCTTAGTGCAAGACATATGAAAGCCTGCATACAGTTTGCAAAAAAAACACATGAAGGACTCCCAGACTATGAGAAATAAGATTCTCTGGTCTGATGAGATGAAGATTTGACTTTTTGGTGTTAATTCTAAGTGGTATGTGTGAAGAAAACCAGGCGATGGTCATCACCTGCCCAGTACAATCTCAACATTGAAACATGGCGGTGGCAGCATCATGCTATGGAGGTGTTTTTCAGCTGCAGGGACAGGACGACTGGTTGCAATTGAAGGAAAGATGAATGCGCCCAAGTACAGAGATATCCTGGATGAAAACCTCTTCCAGAGAGCTCTGGACCTCAGACTGGGCCGAAGGTTCCTCTTCCAACAAGACAATGACCCTAAGCACACAGCTAAAGTAACAAAGCAGTGGCTTCAGAACAACTCTGTGACCATTCTTGACTGGCCCAGCCAGAGGCCTGACCTAACTTTTTGGATCTTACCAAATGGCTGCAATGAAAAATGTAAAGGGGTCTGAATACTTTCCGTGCCCACTATATACACAGCGTTTTAAATTATTATACAAATTATATTTTTCTCTAATTTGTGAACGCAAATGACAGTCAAAATAATGTTGAAATCATCAACTGTTGGAGTCTAAATCAAGTTTTATTAAACAAACCTCCCAATTATAACATATTTTTTCCAAAATTAATATACTCAGAATGCACTATTCCAAATTATTATGTACAAGAAAGTTACAAAACATTATATAGGTTGTAAAGAATTATTTTTGACACCCATTGACATCATTGATTTCACACTGAGCGTGGCCAATGTTAAGAGGAGACATGTGCTCCCTGATCCTGACACCATTTTAGCCTCAGTGCCCTGCAACAGATAATCAGGAAGTCACAAAGGTAGCACACAGCTGAAGTCTGCAAGCCTCCATTACAGGCACAGTACAATGCTGCAGTAGAGAGCTCCATCTATGACAAAACAGGGAGTCCCCTTCTCTAATGAAGCAAGCCTGGCTCCTAAAATCCTACTAGAAAACTAGTGAGTGCCCTTTGTACTCTTTCACACCTGCTGCCTGGATATTTTCAATATAAATAAGCCACACATTAACCCCTTAACACCGCAGCCAGTTATGGCCTTCCTGACAGAGCCCCATTTTTTAAATCTAACATGTGTTACTTTATGTTAGAATAACTTTTTGACACTTTTACTGATCCATGTGATTCAGAGAGTGTTTTCCCATGACACACTGTGCTTTAAGTTAGTAAGAAATTTTGGTCCAAACAGTCCTTGTTTATTTGTAAGAAATATCAAAATGTCGTGAAAAATGTGAAAATGTTTCCATTTTCAAACGTCAAAAATTTCTTTGTGTAAGACAGAAAGTTATTCCACTCAAAATAGTTTATAACTGGCATCTACCATATGTCTACTGTGGGTTGGAATCCTTTTTTAAATGTCTTTTTATTATTTTATGACACTAGAGGGCTTAGTAGTATAATGCTGTACCGTGTTAGCCATAGAAAGTAGTAGAATAGTGAAGAAATCAGGCGATACCTTTTAGAGGCTAACTGAGTATATTTGATTTGTGAGCTTTCGAGAGGACTGCTCTCTTCTTCAGACTGATGTTATACAACAAACTGAAAATACACAGACTTTTTATACACAAAAGCAGGATTTTTCAAAGGACGCCTTTTTTCAAGTCTCCCAAGAGCTCAATTGGTTTAGGTGGACTCTGGCGGGGGCCATCAAGAATGGTCACAGAGTGTTCTGAGCAGCTTTGTTATTTTAGCTGTTGCTTATGTCACTCCGTACGCCTCACAATTTTCCAGACTGTTTAATTCTTGACGGTTGTAAATAACTGCTCTACCTATTTTTTCCATTTTGTTTTTTTTAAAGAATTCCAAATCCTTTGAAGATCCATGTCTTGTGTTATAAAAAGTTTGTGTATTTTCAGTTTGTTGTATAACATCAGTCTGAAAAAAAGGGAAAAGTGTCCTCTCAAAAGCTCACTATCAAATAACTCATTGCCCTAAAAGGTATCTCCTGATTTCTTCACTATTCTACTAGAGGGCTTAGTAATTTAGTAGTCATTTTTCACATTTTCAAGAAAATTTGCACTATACACTTTTGTAAGGACCAGTCAAATTCTGACATGGCTTTGAGGGGCCTGTATGTTAGATACCCGCATATATGACTTCATCTAAGAAACTACACCCCTTAAAGTATTTTCAACAGTGTTTAGGAATCTTGCTAACTCTTTAGGTATTTCACAGATATTAATGCAAAGTGGAGGTGAAATTTCAAAATGTCCCTTTTTTTTTGCAGATTTTCAGTCTTTAACCATTATTCACAGGATAACAGTAGATGCGACCAGGGAAATGCAAATCAATATTGATTCCCCAGATTCTGCCTTTTTTCAAAGATATCCCAATTGGCCCAGTGCCCCTTTTTAGTCAAACCACAACCTCAGAGAGGGGGAACACCTACCGGGCTTTGGGTTCCCTTTTCAATATGATTTTATTTAGGGACCATTGCGTGTTTTGGCCCCTGAGTGCTAAAACTTAATAAATACCCCAAAAAACCAAATTGGAAATTATACCCCTTAAAGAATTTATCCAGGGGTGTAGTGAGTATATTGTCCCCACAATATTTTTTTGAACAATCTTCAATTTTAGCTGAAAATGTTTAATTTTTTACAAAGAATCCTGGACAAAAAAAGAATCCTGAATTTTGTTACGCAATTTCTTCCAAGTTCAGAAGTACCCTATATGTGGGTTTAAACTGCTGTTTGAGAGCATGTCAGGGCGTGCAAGAGAGGGAGCGCTATTTGGCTGTTGGAACACAGATTTTGATGGGTGCAATGTTGCATTTTCAAAGCCCCCCAAATACCAGAAAGGTGAAACATTCCAGAAAATTTTGGACTTAACATCCATCATGGATCTCAGCTAGGGGTGTATTGTGCATTTTGGGTGCACAAGGGTTCCATAGTTTTTTTAGCATTGGGCCATGAAAATGGGGGGGAAAAATACAGTTCCGCCATTGTTTTTTGTGCTTTTACAGCGTTCTCCATGCAGTATAAATGACATAACTTTAGTAAATTTTATATAGTTGTTTATGTTTTATTATTTTTACACAATAGAAATGCATTTATAAATAATTTTGTTTTTATGTTGTCTTAGTCTGATAGCCATAACTTTTTTATTTTTCTGTATACAGAGATGTTTATGGGCCTGTTTTTTGCGAGATGATTTGATGTTTTTATTGGTACCAGTATGGGGTGCATATTAAGCTTTTATCACTTTTTATTAAGGTTTTTGTGAGGTGTTTTGAACAAAATACAGCATTCCTGGTAGAGTTTGTTTTATTTTTAATAGCGCTAAAAATGACATGCTGGCTTTACTCAACAGGTTGATATGATTACAACAATACCCAATTTCTGTATTTTTTATGTTTTAACGCTTTTACATAGTAAAAACACTTATACAAAAAGGAAAACATGTTTTGCATCGCCATAGTCTGAGAGTAATAACTTTTTTATTTTTCTGTGTACGGAGATGTGCAGCGGTTTGTTTTTTGTGGGATGAGTTGATATTTTCATTGGTATCATTATTCGGGTGACAAGGCTTTTTTGATCAGTTTTAAATCCGTTTTTTGGAAGGCAAGGTAAAGAAAATACTGCAATCCTAGTAGTGTTTTTTCATTTTATTTTTAACAGGGCTCACCATATAGTATATGTGAGAAGTTAGTTTTACTCTGTGGTTCGATACGATTATGGCGATACCCAATTTATATAGTTTTTTTATGTTGTAGCGCTTTAAAAAAAGTTTTTTTTATTGTGTAAAGCAATATTTATGCATCACTGTCTTCTGATAGCCGTAACTTTTTAATTTTTTAATTTACAGAGCTGTGTAACGGCTTTTTTTGCGGGATGAACAGATGTTTTAATTGGCACCACTTTGGCGTTTATATGAGTTTTTGAGCACTGGTGATACCTATGGCAAGACTCAAGTTATATAGTTTTTATATTTTGAATTGATTGAAAAAAAGGATTTTTATTTTAAAAAAATATTTATGAATTGATATATTTTTATAACAATAAATTTTTTATTTTTTTGTACACTCAGCTGTATAAGGGCATTTTTTTCAGGATGAACAGTCATTTTAATTGGCCCCACTTTGGCAGTTATATGAGTTTTTGATCACTTTTTATTCCATTTTATGTGCTGCGGGATGAGAAAAATCGCAATTCTGTCTTTTTTTTTTTTTTTTGGGCCGTTCACCGTGCAAGTTAATTAACATGATAGATATATAGGATAGGTCATTATGCTTTTATTTTATTTTTTGTTTGTGTTTTACTGTATTTTTACTTATTTTTTTTACTTTTTCTCCTTTTTTTCACTTTTCCCCATGGGGGATTTGTATCAGTGACCCTCAGATCACTGATGCAATAGAGATCAGTACAGAGCATTGATGCTGTATACTGGTCTCCATGGCGACTGTCACTCACAATGCCCAGTAATGCCCACAATGCATTAAGGGCAAGATGACATCACAGTGAGCCCAGAAGTGTTTATTACAACACTCCTGGGCTGTCAGGCACTGACACAGTAGCGGCACTGACTGACAGGAGAAGCTCACTCCTTAGCTGTGTCGTGATAGATCACGACAGCTAAGGGTTAATCACCCGTGGCCAGAGCGCACTCTGGACGTTGGTCCCATGTTGCTGTTGTGCGGGGCTTGCTTGTGAGTCCGCACGATGTGCTGGACGTTCCTATACGTCCATTTGCGTGAACGCACTTCCCGCTAGAACATATGGATATGTCCAATGTTGGGAAAGGGTTAAACAGACCCTGCTCCCTTCTCCCTATTACTATTAATACTGTGTGCAGCTCCACAGTTATATTTACTATTTTGCCATAGGCAAACTTAAACTCTATCAGTTCTCAATCTATAAAACACTAAAATTTAACTTTTATTATGTATAACACTTAACCTCTATACACACTATTTAAAAACCTGATTTCTACCTCTCAATTTAAATCCATTTCTAATTTGAAGGAATAACTCCTTTTCTATTATCAAGTCTGGTGGGACACCACTTATTAACAGGGGAACCTTATATACACAGTGATTTACTAACTCCAATAAGGTATCCAAAACATCCCACTTGGGCAGTCATCCCTAATCCATGGACATAAAACAAAATAAGGTTCCTTGTGAAACCCTCTGCAGAGGGTGACACTTGTAGAAACAGGTGAGAAATCACAAATTAAAATGTCATGCCTGACCTCCCCAACATGTTTCACCAGCTAACTGGCTTCATCAGGGGATAGAGGTCCGGTCCCATGTGGTCTAGCTCTTTTCCTTTTATATCCTGTTAGGTACACACCCTATTCAGGTGCTCACCAATTGGCCACCAGAGATTCAACAATACCATTCCCCCTTTTACTATCCTGCATGCATACGGAAACTATGTGCTGCTGCTGCTACGTTCTTATATACAACTTTCCTCAGGCAAATTCACAATCTCCATAGTGGGCTTGCGCCCTATCTTACCATGCCACCCGCGCCCACATACTGTACCAATGGACATTTCTACCCTAACTGTGATGGACTTCCGTCCAACTTCTCTCATATTATTGCATTTGCGAGGCTCACCTAGAACGGACTAAGCAAAATAGGTATTACATTTTACAGCACACTACTAACTTTATCACTTCCCATAAACCTTTCTCCTCTATGTCTAATATGCATATTCATTGGGAATACGTACTCCATTATACTGTACACTGCTATCTTTTTCGTCTTATGCTGCAAATAACACATCTGCATCTCTGGCTGCTATGGCCATAAAAGCGGACAAACTTATGGTGTTGCCCCCATGCTCCCCTGACCTCAACCCCATTGAGAACCTCTGGAGCATCATCAAAAGGAGTGTCTATGATGGCGGGAGGCAGTTCACATCTAAGCAACAGCTCTGGGAGGGTATTCTGTCCTCATGCAAAACAATTAAAGCAGAAACCATCCAAAACCTGACAAATTTAATGGACGAGAGTTCAGAAGCTCATTTCGAACAAGGGGTCCCATGTGCACATGTAACATCACCTCGAATAAAGTTTTGACTTGAAAACTGTTTGATTTCATTTTGTAATAACCTGCTAATGCTTATAATTTCACAAATGACCATTTTTTTGTTCGGTATAAAAAGGAAAAGGTTGAAAACTCTGCTGTGCATAATAATTTAGAACATGCATTTTGAGTTTGTTTTTGAGTAAAATATACTGTTATCATAGGCAATTTGTTCAAAATCCTTTCAATTATACTCTAGTTGATGACTGGAAAATTACAATGACTGCAATTCATATAGGTAATTTTGGAAAATAAGATAAAATATTATTTGCATAATAATTTAGAACACAGTGTATATATACTGTATATATATATATATATATATATATATATATACTTACAGTACAGACCAAAAGTTTGGACACTCCTTCTCATTCCAATAGTTTTCTGTATTTTCATGACTATAAAAATTGTAGATTCACCCTGAAGGCATCAAAACTATGAATTAACACATTTGGAATTAAATACTTATCAAAAAAGTGTAAAACAACTGGGAATATGTCTTATATTCTAGGTTCTTCAAAGTAGCCTCCTTTTGCTTTGATTACTGCTTTGCACACTCTTGGCATTCTCTTGATGAGCTTCAAGAGGTAGTCACCTGAAATGGTCTTCAAACAGTCTTGAAGGAGTTCCCAGAGATGCTTAGCACTTGTTGGCCCTTTTGCCTTCACTCTGCGGTCCAGCTCACCCCAAACCATCTCGATTGGATTCAGGTCTGGTGACTGTGGAGGCCTGGTCATCTGGTGTAGCACCCCTTCACTCTCCTTCTCTCCTTACACAGTCTGGAGGTGTGTTTGTGGTCATTGTCCTGCTGAAAAATAAATGATGGTCCAACTAAATACAAACCAGATGGAAGAGCATGCCGCTGCAAGATGCTGTGGTAATCATGCTGGTTCAGTATTCCTTCAATTTTGAATAAATCCCCAACAGTGTCACCAGCAAAGCACCCCACCACCATCATACCTCCTCCTCCATGCTGCACAGTGGGAACCATTCATTCACCTTTTCTGCGTCGCACAAAGACACGGTGGTTGGAACCAAAGATCTCAAATTTGGACTCATTAGACCAAAGCACAGATTTCCACTGGTCTAATGTCCATTCAGTGTGTTCATTAGCCCAAACAAGTCTCTTCTGCTTGTTGCCTGTCCTTAGCAGTGGTTTCCTAGCAGCTATTTTACCATGAAGGCCTGCTGCATACAGTCTCCTCTTAACAGTTGTTGTAGAGATGTGTCTGCTGCTAGAACTCTGTGTGGCGTTGACTTGATCTCTAATCTGAGCTGCTGTTAACCTGTGATTTCTGAGGCTGGTGACTTGGATGAACTTATCCTCCTCAGCAGGGGTGACTCTTGGTCTTCCTTTCCTGGGGCGGTCCTCGTGTGAGCCAGTTTCTTTGTAGCGCTTGATGGTTTTTTCCCTGCACTTGGGGACACTTTCAAAGTTTCCCTAATTTTTCGGACTAACTGACCTTCATTTCTTAAGGTAATGATGACCACTAGAGATGGGCGAATCGATTCTAACGAAGTGGAATTCGTTTAGAATTTAGGAAAACTTCTGTTCTGCTCGAAGCCGAAGATTAGGGTGATTCGCGGGAACGGCGCATGGTTTTAATTGCTAAAATGGCCGCAAGCACATGGCATTACACGGGGCAGAGAACTCTGGGAGGAAGAAAGGAGGACCCTCAATGACATGTGCAGACATGAAGCCAATCAGAGACCGGTGGGAATATCTGTACTCACAAGCACTATATAAGTGCGGATGCACCCGCTTTTCACATTCTATCGTAGTGACCCTGAGGCATAGCCGTCCCTGAGTCTGCTGTAGAAAGACTCTATGCTGATGATCACACAGAGTCGTAATTATACAGCGTTTTCTTAGCGATTGGGGCGGGGGAAAAGACCCATTACAAGTTCTGTTGACTTGGGCCGACGACACGGGTTCAGTGAGTTTCTGTAACTGCTGGCTACAACGATATCTCATTATGACAGTCTTTATTCAGTAGAGTGTTGGGAGCAGGAAAAAGACCACTATATGTATGTTACTTTCTATCACTTTCAGCGTTTCTGGTGATTCCATTATTTGCTCTAAGACAACTCATTCCTGAAAGAAGCTTCTTTTATCAAGACTTGGGCTCAGTTGCCCTAAATTTTAAATTGCCACCGAGCGTTATCATTTGTTTAGGTTTGAGGGGTCCCTTCACCGCAAGTGGCGTCAAGGGTGGTGTGTAATCTGCCGCCATATACAGTTGGCAATCTCACTTGTTGGTATTATTTGGAGGTAGCTTTCATATTGCTAAAAATACAACTAAAATCCTGATAGCTTTGTATTTGGGAATTGTGAAATACCAGACCGCTTTTTTTTTGTCCGCAGCATTATTTAAATTTCTCCTGGCTTGTATTATAAATGGGTAATTTTTATTATTCTATTAATGCCACTCAATCCTGTGTTACAGTTGTAATTGGGATTGAAATACAGACGCGACTTTTTTTGCCCGCTCGAATATTTAAATTTTTCCTGCTTTCTTGGTCATGTTAGGGAATAGTCAAAGTCCAGGGAACGTCTCAGCCTGTCTAGAGTGTCCATTTGGAGTAAAATGGGGTGTGTTTTTTTTTCAACGTATTAACCATATGATTACATTTATAATTGCACCTGGTGTTTCAATTTCTGTATGGGGAAATTAATAGTTGCACACAGATTAAATTCTTGATTTTTATGGTAGTGGAAAATCAGCGAGTATCGGTATGTTTCTGCCACTAATATAGTGCCTGAAATCCATCCAACATCAGACCGGTGGTGGTGGATTTTAATCATTGAGCCAAAGAGTTTCATTTATTCCCTTTTTGTGGAGAATTCTGTGTCAAATCCAGTGTGTATTACAGCCCTACATACATCTCAAATCCAGTCTCTTTGGGATATTGCTATTTGAGCAACACAGTTAATTTTATTTCATTTATTTGGCTGGTGATGTTCTGAATAAAATGCCTGATACATTGAAGAGACCCCCCCCCCCCCAAAGAGTTGGAGAGTGTGTGGTAATCATAATTTTGCATTGATTCGCAATCATGTTTGCCATTTCAGTTGATCTATTACAGTGTCCGCTTTCATATTAGGTCAATAATCCAATTCAATGCTACAATGCCGAAAAAGAAAAAGCAGGAGTTGAACCCAAAAATTAAGTAAATGAGAGGATATTGCTTATTTTGTGTGATTTGCTATCCACTCCTACAAAGGCAAGTGTCATAGAGTGTTGGATGGTGGAGAAACAGTCATTAGAAAATACGCACGGAGCGTGGTGCTACTGATAGAGTGCTCAGTTGCAGCAGGCCATGAGGAGACATTGAGGAGGGTATATGTGGTAGCAGCATAAGAAGGCCTACATAATGGTCCAGTGGAAGAGTGAGGAGGTTGGGTGTGCAATACAGTCCCCTGGTAAAGATGTTGGGTGGTAGAAGGAGCAAGCCTGCAGCTGAGATGAGTTGAATGCAGGGGGGTGCAACATCAGAATGAGTAGCTGAGGCAGGAGGCCAGAAAGTAATCCAGGGGTTCAGTGTCTGCTCAAAGGTGCTAGGCAGCAGTAGTGGCTTAACCTGTGCTCCTAACCCGCCATCCACTAGCCACATCAGTCCGAGGCCGCGTTCGGTACATTGAACACTGCAAGTTATGACAACCCAGTCAGACCGGCAGGAGTATGCGGACCATGGCACATGATAGAACAGCGGACAACTGACGTACATAGGATGTCTCTATATTACTTGATGTTATCGGTTATTCCTCTTGTCTTTTGCAGATGAAAAAATGGCCCCCGATTTGTGGCTACGGCACAAAGTGTCCAAGAGGGTTGGTAAGATGCCAGAAGTTCATCCTGTTACAGCCGGATAGTTGAGACAATTCAGGGGCAGTCACTAGCCAAGGGCAAAGACAGGCGAGTGCAGCGGCCAATCTGTGCAATGTGACACAGAGGATCACCGCCTGCGCATTCCTATCTCCACTTAATACAGCCACAGGTGGTGTTCCCTGTTGACCATCTCCTACATCCTCCCAGTTGCTTTTTCGCCTATAGCTGCCCTCTTGTCTTTAGCTACCTGAAAAAAAAAAAAACAACACAGTGTTTACGCGCATAAGCACTGTCATGAGATGCTAATCTCAATATCTTTTCCTTCTCTCCATTTGTCATGTGCCGCCCACAGGACTCCATTTTGGCGTGGCTTGTGAGATGTAGACAGCCCCGTTACTCCAGGTCCCACTGACGCGAACAGATTATGAGCTATTCTGGATGGTTTAATGTATGGGCGGACTGGGATGGATAAGACAATTGATAACAGGACTTGGAAGAGGGAATATCAGTGCAACCCTTATAACCTGGGCTTACTGCCAGGTAATGCGATTACCACGTCTCAAAGGGCCCTGGGCAAACGCAGGGTGTCACACAGTAGCTGCCCCAATGGTGCCGACATTACAATTACACAGTGGTGAACTCCTGTCTGCATGGATCAAAAAAACCCTACTAGCCTTTCTCTTTCAAAAGTCGTTCCATATAACATAGTGGAGGTCTGTATATTCCGGAAACGGGGTGGAAATGTCACGAAATCAGCCAATGGTTGGGGGAAGACCGGGGTCTGCCACAGGGCCGCATAAGGAGGGGTGTGCATGGCGGATGTAGGAACGGCTGAAGTGGCATGCAAAAGGTTTCCCTTCCATTATTAGAATGAGTCTTGCAGATGTGGTAAGACTTAAACAACAGATTTGAAAAAAAAAATTGTATGGCCATGCAGGAGCATGTGGCTCATGACTGCTCCTCCAACTCAGCGGCAGACACCGATGTTCTTTGGTGGGTCCAGTTTGTCGTGTTCACAAGTGGTTTTAATGTTTCAGTTGTGCGTGGGAGTATAGCCACAAATCGAATTTCATCTTGACATGACCTGGAGGCGAGTTCTTGCCCGTGTTGTGACTTTGCAATTCGCCACAGGGGAAGAGTATTGCCTGTCCACTTGATCATCAAAAATAGTTTAATGGCCTTTCTCTGATTCATCAATTTCCCCCTATTCCATCAATATCCCCTGTGGGTGACCAACGAATTAGTCCCTCATTCATTGCAAATATCCCCAGCTGGTTCATCAATTTCTGCCCAGGTTCATCAATTTCTTCCCTGTTCATCAGATTTCCCCCCCCTGGTTTTATCAATTTTTCCCCCTGTTCATCATTTCTCGCCGTTCATGCAATTTACCGCCCTTTTCATCAGTTTTCCGCCAATATTATATTTGTTCCTGTTCATACAATTTCCCCTGTATAATATATTTAGTTCCTGTTCAATGCAAGCAAGTTTAATCAATTTATTTTTCATAAATTCCTGCCTTATCTCTTGTTCTTATGGTTATCTCCTGTTCTGAGTATTAGCTCAAGGAGAGGGTGTGCTTGTCGTGTTAGAAATGGCCAAAGTGAATGCAAAGTTTCCTGGCCAGTTCTCTGAATGGTGCAGAGAAGTCCACCACTTGAAAAGAAGGGACAGCAGGTATCCACCTAACTTGGAAAAGAGCACGGAGTGCAGCTCCAGCACTTAGGGATTGGCTAGTACACCGATATGTGTCTGTCTCTTGGCGAATTGTCTTGGTGAACGACTGCAGGCAACCATGGAGGTGCCGAGGGGAGGCAGGATGTATCTGGACCTGGTACAGCACATGAGGAAACAAAATTGATTCCTCTACACGAGTTCGAGTCTTGGGTGCAAAGTGACGTTTCTTTATTATAAGAAAAAGGTACATGATTGGTAAAAACATAAACCTATCTGGTGAAATTCAACACGTATCGGGGCTCCGCAGACAAAATATTGCCCTTTGTTTCGACAGCATAACGTGTAGTGGAAGGAATGGACTCTTTTTTGAATGTTGTGGGGTGTGGTATGTTAATTCCACCTTCGCGAAACGATACTTTCTAGTGTTGGAGCTGATTATTATTCCGACAAATTTGAAAATCGGCACGGTTTTTATGTTTATCTGGAATTATTTCGATCATGTGGATAAAGTTAAGGTGTTGAAAATGCTGCGCATGGAAATGCCTAATGAATACGTTGGCGCAATTTCCAGGCGACTTCCTGTCATTCTTTTGGGCGGCCAGGCAAATCACCTTACAGAATATGAGCAGGGTGATCTGGGTGTGCTACGTCATGGACATGGTGGATGTGTTATGGGTTATTGTCATGTTGTGAAGCTGGGAAAAATCACGATGATCTCAGTTATACATAGAAACAGCTCTATATGTACAGGCCAGTTTGTGATCTGTGTATCATAGAAGCAGGACTGAGCTCGGTCTCTCTCAAATCAGCATCAGTGAAACTGATCGTATGTTTGTTCTACGGACAGACAGACGGATGCTTCTACTGTGAACATTAGGAACATAGGTTATCATTAGAGAATTTTTATGTATCTTTAGTTATGGCGAGACTTTTCAACGAAGTCATCTAGCGCTGTACAGCCTGCGGGGGTGGGGGGGGGGAGTGGTGGCGGCACACAGACAGACAGGCATGGGCAGAGCAGGCTTTAGAAAAGGAGAGTGGATATTACAGTCCTCCGGGCATGTGATTTGGCCCTGCATTGCAATGGGTTTTGATTAACATTTTTGGCTCAGTTTTTTAGTGAAATAATCATTACTTGGTATGTTGTGCAGGGGCCTTGTCGTTGATATTAGTAAACCGATCTTTTTCTAGTAACTGCAGGGTAAATTTTTGAATAGGGCTAAGAAGACTTCAACGGTTTATTATGGCCGAATAGCATTTCAAGATAGGTGTTTTTTTTACTTTGGTGCGGCCCATTTGTTTGATCATAAGGCCACCGGTGGCACATAAATTATTGTAATACACAATTTTGTAGTCATCTGCAGGTGTATGAGAAAGGATGCAGAAAACCACGTTTTAATTATCCCGGAACACAATTTAAAATATCGTTGTTTTTTCACTTTAGTGCGCAGTCCAACTTTGTTGATTCATGGAGAGCCTTACCATTTGCACATAAAATTGAAATAACAGCGAATTTGTAGTCCACCGCAAGTGAAATGATAGGTGCAAAACCACGTTTTATAATTATCCGTACACAATTTAAGTTACGTGATTTACCACTTGGCAGGAGTCCAGCTTTGTTTCATACTAGCCACCTTCCCGTTAAATTTGAATACAGCAATTTTATGTGTTGTCGACCGCAGGTGGTATTGATATGGTGCAAAAAATGCCTTTTTTATTATCCGTGACACAATTATTAATTTACTTGTTTTTTCACTTTGGGCGCAGTCCAGCTTGTAGTGTTTCAATAAGAGCCCCCTATGCACTTACAATTTGAATACAGCAATTTTGTAGTCACTGCAGGCGTGTATTTGATAGGTGCAAAAAAACACGTTTTATTATCCTGTGAACACAATTTATATTACGTTGGTTTTTCACTTTGGGCGCAGTTCCATTACTTTGTTCATATATCCAGCCATCGCACATGAAATTTGAATACAAGCAGATTTTGTAGTCACCGCAGGTTGTATTTATAGTGTCAAAACCGACGTTTTATTATGGTCGCGTACACAATTTTAAATTACGTGTTTTTTTCACTTTGGCGCATTCCAGCTATGTTCGATAGATCCCTCCTTGAGCACTTAAATTGTGAAAACAGCAATTTTTTTAGTCACCGCAGGTGTATTGATAGGTGCAAAAACCACGTTTTATTATCCGTACACAATTTAATTACGGGGTTTTTTCACTTTGGCCAGTCCAGCTTTGTTTAATGAAGCCACCTTGCACTTAAATTTGAATACAGCAATTTTGTAGTCACCGCGGGTTTAAATTGACAGCTGAAAAAAACCACCGTTTTTTAAATCCGAATAGTTTTAAATAGCTGTATTGCACGTGGTGCGGCCCTAGTTTTTTTCAAATAGCCACGTTGTACGACAAATTCTGATAGAAAAATTTTTCTAGCAACTGTTTCTCGTTTGTTATTGCTGCAAAAAACAAATTCTCTACCGTGTAAACTTCTGAATATTTTTATTGGGCTCGTTAAAACCCTCAGTTTTGGGCGCAGATAGCGCACTTGTATGATATTTTGTTGAAAATATCATTCCTAGTCCTACTGGGCAGTTGTAAATACCCTGGGACTGAAGAGAACACTGTTGATTTTTGTCTTAGGGTTTTCTTCCGGCATTCACAGGTATTCGCAAGAACAATTTCAGTTTTCTAATCCTAATTGGTGTAGGAAATGAGAGGGATTTAAGAAAAGCTGTGATTTGCCGTCTTTTTAATAAGAGACTTTCCAAAACTCTTCCATACCTTCTCAATTTTTTATCTTTCTGAACATTGAGCGAAATGCAGGTGGTAAGCAGCAAAGAGGGGGGTAGGAACATGGAGGTAGAGGTAAGCAGAGAAGGTGCTCCTTCCATGCTGGCGACAACCCACGCAACCCAGTGGACGTCCGGTTGCAGGACCATCAGGCCTGTCATCGCTGGGTCAGGGCCCTGTGAAATTCTCAGTAACGAACATCGTCGCCAAACAGTTTTCATGGTTTTAATGCAAGTTTGCATCCAGCAGTCTGACCTCCTCGTCCTCCAAGTCACGGCCACAAATGTCTTCATCATCATCAGCATCCGTCCAACATGAAGCGAAGGCACCCAAATGTCAACTCGTGTACCCACCACTGTGGAAAAATCCATTTTCCTGAAGACCTCTTTTATGACAAAATGCGGTTGGGTCCAGAAGCAGTTAAAAGATCAAGAGGCCAAGGAGGATGATTTTGTCTGCTCTGACGCCCAGTTACTGATGCCATCAGAGGAGAAGAAGAAAGCCGGTCAATCGGCAAAAATCCCGGGCGGTCGGCAACACCTTGCAGTGCCTCTTTTCTTGTAAACCCGCAGCTCCTGGATGCAGAAAAGTCAGGACGACAAAGTCACCTGTGTTGATGATGATGAATGACGACATTGCGGATACAACGTTTGGGCTTTTCAGCAGAATTTGCTTGCGAGCGCTTCATCACTGGATCGAGAAGGAAGACGATGGGGTAGTGTCAGTACGGGTCCCGCCTCAAAAAGGGAGAGGGCGGTCGCAGAAGTCCGCTGAGATGATTCCGCCAGCCGCGGTCAGCGGAAACCCCGCTCTTCGCTTATCGCCGTCAAAAAGGTCCAGGGACCTCTCAAAACCGGGCCTTCTTTGAGCAAGCCTCTGATTCACCCAGCGATGTCATATGCCGCCTTTCGTAAAAAGCCGTAAAACGCAGTTTAACCACCACCAACATGTCTGTCACATTTCAGCAATGCATGAGTTGAAATGGAGGCAACACTTGGCCAAAAAAAGGCCACACCGATGCCGGGCTTCCAAAGACTGTCACACCCTCTGTCTATGCCTCCTCCTCCTCCGCCACCACCAAGCGTTCCTCAGCTGCCCATGTCTCTCAGAGTCATGATCAGGGACTAGCCTCCACTTCAGCCTCCACTGTCGCCCGAGTACCACCAGCACCACCAGAGACCCAGTCTACCCCTTCTCCTTCCACCAGTTTGACGACCTGCACCACGTACAGCGGCCAGTCTAGCAGCCAGCCTTCTGTCTTCCAGGTTTGGGTGCAGAAAGAAAAACACTTTAACCCGAAACCATCCATAAGCCAAAGCCGAGAATGTGGCATTGGCCGAGCTTTTGGCCTTGGAAATGTTGCCCTTTCCGTCTGGTGGACACAGATTGGTGTCCGCCACATCAGTGCCCTTCGGTGCCAGCCCCCAATAGCCAGATACGGGCAGGCATTTCTTTTCCATAGAAAGCCGCCATAGCCCTGGCCAGACCACGTGTTCATCTAAAATTTCAAGTGCGTTGTCTTACATCTGTTTCCCAGAAAATCCATCTGGCCACCGAGACACATGGACTACTAGAGCAACCAGCCAAAGGCCACTATGATCCCTCTGAAAAAGCTCACTGGGTGACTGGGTGGAAATGTCTCTGGTGGTACGGGTGGCCTCAGCTCGGCGCATGCACTTCAAAACTGCAGGGCATGGGTGCAGGGTTCTTTCCCCCAAGGTCCTCTGGTGGCATCACGTTGCCCAGAGAACCAGGACATGTTGATATTAATCTGTCTTGGGAGACCGACCACACACAGGTCAGGAGCGTGGGATGTCTCTCGCGCAACGATACAGAGCGCGCTGGCTGGGTTTACGGATGAACCTTTTGCCAGGCAAGGTGTGTGTATGATAACGGTCCGAAATACTGCGGCCGCCCTTAGATCGAGAAAGGGTGGAGCACATCCCTTGCCTGCACAAGTTCATGAACCTTGTCGTCCAGAAATTTCTAAAGCTCTACCCGGGTCTGACTGCCTGCCTGAATACGGCTTAGGTCTTAGTTCGAACTTCCCGCCGTTCGCTACCCTGCTATCGTGCTCCGGCCTGTGCTGCGTGCTAGCGTCAGCTCGGCCTCTCCCGATAACCGTTCTAGCTATTGTTGACGTGGCGAACATACTGAATTCCACCCTCCACATGGAGCTCCAGGATTAGGGTTGTCGATGGAGGACGCGAAATGGGGGGGGCCATTATCCGGCATATGACGTGACACATAGCCTACAAGCAGCCGGTTTTTGGCAGACCTCGGGGGGTGTTGGAGGCCACGCAAAAGTGGAGGGCAAGGTGAAAGAGTCTCTGCACCATCCTTGCCATGTTTTGAAGAATGCCATCAAAATGTTCAGTGCGACAATGCCGCTTGTCAGCATGACCATTGTGGTGAATCTTAGTTTTCTGAACGATCGTTTGGACACTGCTGAAACATCACCAGGTCCCACACGACGGAGCAAGGAGACGGACACAGATGCGGGACACGGAGCCTTTCTCTCTGTCGAATCCACAGTCCCGTGACAGTTTTTCCAGACCAATTTATTAATCTTGTCGCTTCAATATTCATGTTTCAGGGTCCAGGGCTAGTGCAAGGCAGCCGCATTAGCTCTCAGGGTGCATCATCTGAGCGGTGCAATTCAGAGGTCTGTGTTGAAGCTGTGCTCGCGAGGAAGCGGAGGATGTATTCCTGGACACTCGACGTTACCAGACATCGCCTGCCTTGGAAAGAGGTTGGCGCGAATTTGAGGGTGAGGAGGAAATGAATAATGATCAAGGTTTTGCTAGTGCCCCTCGAGACATCGCGAGGCTTTGAAATCAAGGCTCCCATCACTTCACATGAGTGCTTGGATACTCCATTCCTCCAACATGACCTTTAGCATTAAGGCCATCAAATGAACAACACAGTTACTGGCGTGGGCCACTCCTCCTTATTCCCCACGGTACAAACACAAACTCAGTGCACTTTTCCCTTCCCACCCACGCCAAATAAGATGAGTAAAATGTCAGGAAATGGATACCTTGCTGTGAGATGTCAACTGGAGACATCATTTCTTCTGCATCACGTTCTTCAAATGTCCACGGTGGAACAACTTAGCGTACGTGAACAGCAGGTAGAGGTGGCCAAGTAGTCGTGGTTAGCGGCAGCAGCAGAGCCCAATGTGACAGAAGCCAGGAAATGAGTGAATCCTCTGGCAAGTCTTTTATTTACCACCTCACCACCAATAGTAATGCCATGGCACACATACAACACAACAGAGAGCCCGCCTAAGATCATGGTGCACTACTAATACCTGCGTCTCAACAGCCGATGTTTTTGTGAAGTGATGTCTGAGCCCAGATTGACTTTCTGGGTATCATAAATGATTAATGGGCCCGTTCTCAGGTGCTCTCACGCAAGCGTCATAGTTTCTGAGCGGACTCTTCGAGCACAGCTGGAGGAGTCATTACAGACAAACGCATCCGGCTTATTTCCACAGATAATGTGATCGTTTGACTTTCATCAAGGATGAGTTCAGGCATGGATGGTCGATGATGATGTGGGCCCCAATTGCCGAGGTCACCAATTAGTTGTCTTGTCTACTATTCACATTCCACTTTCAGAACCGAAATGGACCTCTTGAAACTTATGTGTTTTTAAATTATAATTTTTTAGTGAATTTTATTATTCTCAGTTCAGCCAAAGGTTTTCAATTTGACTGGTTTTGCTGTGATGAGACTGTAAAGAACAGCAAGGGTTCATTGACAAAAACGGTGTAATTTTCCATTTACTCACTTCACTTTTAAGAATTTTAGCGCAATTTGTCAATTGTTTTTTGGGGTCATTGTGCTGTGAGATACAAGCTAGTTAATCATAGTCTTTTTGGCACATAGAAATGTGGCCTCAAAGTGGCATTTTCACCCTCACAAATTTTAACAGAGCTCGAGTAAGTCATTTTTTAAAAGTACTTTTTTATTGTGGGGTCATGGTTCTGAACATACAGAGCATTTACAGGCAACATGGGTCCTTTGGAGCAGAATTTGTGGCTTATTTAAGTGGCGATTTCCCCTCACAATTTTTAAACCGACGTGGCTGAGTAAAAGGTATCATATTTATAGATTTTTTGGTGTCTATGGTGCTGTGGAGACTAAAGCAATAATCATGGTCCTTTGGAAACAAAATAAATGTGGCATTTAAGTGGGCAAAATTTCTCCCTCTACAATTTTTATACAGTGGCTGAGAAGTCATTATCTTTTAATAATTTTTTGGGTCCAAGGGCTCGCCTTTGATAATGCAGTCAATACATGAACGAGGTCCTAAATCTAAAAAATATGCTTGTTATCTGGGGTGTTGTCCTGGTGACCTGCAATGGCGCAGCAGCTTGAGCAGAACTCAAGTGAGAAAATCTTAACTAAGCACATACTAAACCCTTTTATTCCCAGACGCGACGTAACGGATTTATTCTGTGTGTGGCAACATATAGGCGACATAGTATGAACGTGTGCTTTTCACCTTTTTATTTTGGTGTTAACCTGCGCCACTTCGGCCCAATAGGCCCCCCTGTTCGGGATGCAGGGATGCAGTGTTATGGCGGCAGCGTTCGGCCACGTCTTCAAGGGGCTTGCGGCCGCCGCATGAAAGGGGCGGTGCAATTGGGTTGCGTGGAGAGCCGCCTGTGTTGGGGCGTTCTTTGGCGTGAGACGCGGCACGCTCTCTAAAACTCCAAAGGCATGTACGATTGCGAGTCGGCAGAGAGTGCGGCACATTGCAGCGCTCGGCAGCGTCTTTCGACATTCAACCTAGTTTATATTTGGTCTAGAATGCTCCGGCGGGCGGCGAAGTGGGAAGGCGAAGAACGAAGCATGCGAGTAAACCATAGAATATCGTAAAGTCCAAACATCTCGTGGCGCTCAGGGGAGGGCTGGTTGCCGTGTGCAGCGGATGGAGGTGAAGGGTAGGGGGGGTTGGATCCGCGAAAGTAAATCGCCCTTTGTAAAATAGAGCTTAAAAACATTCTCGAGAAAAGAGCCAAACACATAAAGAATAAAAAATATCATAAAAAAAGGATCACTTTCCAGTAAAATCTAGAACTTACGCAATATCAGGAATTGAGGATAATGGAAATTGCCGGGAAATTAACAGTAAATACAATTCTGAAAGGGCTATTTTTCACTTGGTCGTCAGAACCGGTCCAAGTCAGAATATAGATTGACAGTGAATCCATTAAAGACCTGATAGAGGAAAAGTATTATGACCATGATCATAAGTCAAAGGGGCTAGGACATTTCAAATTCAGTTAAAAATGCATAAAAGAGCTGATTGGTGTTTCTTATCTATCGGGGGTATGGCATATCCCAGGCCAATCAGAGCGCTAGTGTATACTTCTCCCGATTGAAGTCTATTGACTGAGAAGTCGTTGCGCAATGCAATTCGAGAGGGAGTCGGACGACGCCTAATCGCCGTGCGGCATGGAGCATCGAAATAAAATTAAAACATCATTTTTTTATAAGTTTAAAACAGTTATCAGATAAAGCAGCTGTGAAACCTTCTCTAAAAGTAAAGCAGTTATATCCCTAACAACAAGAGATGGGGAGAATTTCACGCGCCTGAAGAATTCGTTTCGTTCACTTTCGTCGAATTTCTCAGCAAAATATAACTTCGTTCCGAATTACTTCGGCACACATCACTTAATAACAGCTATTTCCGTCTGCACAGAGCCTGCAGGGTGCTGTAGAACAGTTGTGCCATGCTTTAATATGCAGATGGAAGCTTGGTTTGGTTCTTGGTCATACAATGTGTAGTTTTTAGATGGACACGCAAATGACTGCCGCCTGTCTCTTAGAATCCTTCACTATATGGAAATTAACTGGGCACTTTAATAATGCAAAACTGACTCAAAAAATGAATGGGGGAAGTAGCCTATATAAAGGTCATTGCGGAGCGACATCTGAAAAAAAAACCAAGCTGAGGGCTCAGGTGGCCAACATCAGTGACAAAAGTGTGGAGGTGAGGGCCCGGCCCCAAAAGCAGAGAGGTCAGAGATTTGGCACAATGCCCTTCTGGAGGGGGAAAAAACAGGATTTGGCCCACGGGAGTGGAACAATGAAACAGTGTCTGGTCCAGGCAGCGCCATAGCGCAGAATGAGGTCAGACGGGGCACAATGCCCACAGTGTGTAGGTCACGGCAGCAGCCCCCAAGACAGCAGGGAGGTAGAAAAGTGGCAAATTTTTTGAACCCCCAGGTGTTGGCCCCACCACCCACCTTTAAAGGTAAAAGCCCAGGGGAAACCAAAATTCCCCCAGTGTGTGGGTTTCACCCCCAACCCAGCCCCCCAGGGGCCCCCCCTTTGGGCCCCAAGCCCCTTTTCCCAAATGAAAAAAGTTGTTAGGTCCCCCGGACACCCCCCCCCAGCATGAGGTCGGGCAGTGGCCCCAATGCACAGGGGTGTGGGTCACGGGCAGCAGCATAAGGTCGGGAACAGGGCCGATAAACCCCAGTGTTTTGGTCACTTGGCCCAGCACCCAGCACAGGGTCAGGCGTGGAAAAATGACACAGTGTGAAAGGCCCCGGGCCCTGCAGCTGAGGTAAGGCAGGGGCACAATGACTTTTGGGAAAGGGGCAAAAAAGGAGTGGGCCCACAGAGTGGGAAAAAGGGACCAGTGTGTGGGTCACGGCGCAGCCACAGGAGCAGCATGGGGGTTCGGGGACAGTGGCAAAAAGACACGTGTGTAGGCCCCGGGAAAGAGCCACAGGAACAGCATGAGGTCAGCCCAGTGGCAAAAAATCACATTCTGGAGGTGGAAAAAAAGGAGCGGGCCAAAGAGTGGGCCCAAGGGCAGGGGTGGGGTAGGTCACGGCAGCACCCCGCTTTAAAAGTCAGACAGTGGCAAAAAGACACGTGTTTTGGTCAAGGGCAGAACAGGGGCAGCATGAGGTAAAGACAGTGGAAAAATTGACCCCGGGTTTTGTGGGTTCAGGGGCAGCAGCCACAGCAGCAGCATGAGGTCACACAGTGGAAACAAGGGACGAGTGTTAGGTAAAGGGCAGCACCCACAGCGCAGCATGAGGTCAGACAGTGGCAAAATGACATTCTGGGGGTTTGGAAAAAAAAGAAGAAGGCCACAGAGGGGGACAATGACACGTGTGTAGGTCACGGTGCAGCAGCGAGGGTCGGGACAAGGGGGCAAAATTTGACATTCTGGAAGGGGCCCAAAAACAGGATGGGGACAGAGTGGGCCCAATGACACAGTTTTGGAGGTAGGCAGAAACCCCACACCCGCAGCATGGGTCGGGACAGTGGCCCCCAATTTGACCAGTGTGGAGGTGGGGGGGAAATTTAACCGGGCCCTTTTGGTAAAGAGGTTTTTTGGCGAGGGAAAAAAAGGGCAGAGTGTGTGGCCCTTTCGGCGGGTTGGCGGCATCAGAATAGTGGCTGAGGCAGGTAGTTTGAAACCCGGGATATTTTTTTAACTTTTGGGGTTTGAGGCTTTTATGGCTGATGTAGTCGAGCCTAAGGCATTGGTTTGGTGGAAAAAACCTGGGGAGATCCCCGCTGATTATTTGACAAAGGTAGTCGTTCCACATTTCCCCGGGGCAAGCGGGTTTTTCCCCGGGGTAACGAAAGGGGCCCCCGCCGACGAACAAAACCCCTCTGAAAGCCCCCACTACTGGCCGGGGAAAGGGAAACTTCTCCACTGCAAAAAACGGCCCAAATTTCGGCCAAACAAACCAGTTTGGGTGCCCCTTGCCCGCGGATTTCTAAATTGGGGGGGGGCCGAGTGTGTCCAAGTGGCCACCACCCGTTAGTTCAGGGGTCCCAAATCCTGCTGCTGCTTGCCCGGCGGGCTTTCCCCGCTCACTAGGGGGTGAAGGGAAACTGCTATCAGTGGGTCCCGACCCTTTGGTATTTTGTTTGGGGCTGGTACTGTCCTAAACCCCCCAAATTTTCCCCCCGGGAGCCCCCGGAGTAGTACGTGAGCGCTGAGGAAAAAACCCCCGGGCAACCCCGTCAGAGGGGGAAAGATGCCGGGACTTTTGGCACGGGCCAATGATTTTCGGGGGATTTCCCTATAGTATTTGGAGTTTGTCCTCCCCCCTCAAAAGTGGGAAAAAGGCTCCCCTTTTTTTACCGGTTGGAGGGGGCCAATAGGGTTTGGGAGCCCGAAGTACCCCTCTGGGCCCGGGTTTCTGGCTATTCGGCTTGTCACCGCCAAGGCAAATAAGAAAGCGCGGGCCATTTCACAAGTGACTCCCAAGGGGGGTCCCTCCCCAATTTTCCATGTATTACTGCCCGGTGCTTGGGGGGAAACTGCCTCGTTTTCCTCACTCCATCCAAACCCCCTCCAGTGCTCCTGCCCCCCTCTCTTGTCACCTGGGTAGAAAATCCCCTCATTTCCCCCGACCCAAAGCTTCGTCAATGTTTCCCCTCCCTCCATTTTCAGTCCCCAAACCCGGGCTCAAAGGGGCCCCCGAGATGTAGTCGCCAAAGTCTCCAAATCCCCCGCCCCAAAACAGAAATTTTTTAGCATCTGTTCCCGGAAATGAAGCAGTGGAAAGAGTTATTCATCCGTTTGTTCCCGGGAAATGACAAATAACGTCGGCTCCTTTGAATGGGCCCCAAAAAAACGGCAGGTGTACGCATCAGTGCCCCTGGTGACATCAAAGTTACAAGGGGGGGTACTTTGTTGCCTGGTCATCAAAAAAAAAGTTAAAAAGGCCCCTTTCTTTTGTTCTTACGTCCCGGGCCAAAAATTTTGGGGGTGGAAATTTCCCAAAGGGTGAAAAACTTTGCATATCAGAGTGTGTTGGTGGAAGGGGCCCTTTTGCCTTTCAACTCGGGAGGGGGGGGCCCCGGCTTTGTACGGAAAGGAAAAAAGAGGCATGCACCCGTTTTTCCCGGCCCAAATTTTAGAATCTGCTGAAGATCGGTGGGGAAGGGCTTCAGGAACCTTTTACCCAACCAGATTGAACACCCTGGCCCCTTTCAGGGGCATGGACCTTCCCCCCTCGGTTGCAGCACAGCACCATGTTTTCCCCCTTGTCCCCCGTCCCCATTTGGGTTTCCCATTTGGGAGGGGCGGGAAAAAGCCACAAAATTGATTTCTTTTGGGATGACGCGGGGGCAGTTCCTCCCCTGTGTGATTCTTTTGCCAGGCAAGGCCCGGTGTAGAAAAGCGTTGACACCCCTGTGCCCTACAATGTGGTATGATGGGGGCGTACTTGTGGGGGCCCGAGATGGGGGGGATGGTGGGGGAGGAGGGGCGGACATTTTGGGGAGGGGGCAGCAGTTTGAAACGTGGAGGAGAAAACGGCATCTCCGGGCCAAGTTGTTGGTGTGCCCGGGGGGAAGCACATTCACCCCGGGGGGCTGTAAAGGGACCCTGTACTGGCCCTTTTACCGTTTGTTTCAAACCCCCCGGGCGTCCGCGCTGAGTGCACCTTGGAAAGAAAACCGATAAGCTTTTAAAGGGCTGGGGCCCCTTTGTTTTAATTTTTTTATGGAAGGGTGGTATGCCTTTTTTGGGAAAAGGAAAATTTCGGTTTTGGGAAATCTCCATCTCGGCTCGGGACAAGCCCCTTATTCTCTGAATGGTGCAGAGTCCCCCAATTTTTGGAAAAGGGGGGGATGCCCGGGACCCCTCAAAATTGGCAGGAGACGGTCAGCTGCTGCCCCCTTGGTTTGGTTTGGGCGATAATGTTTTTCTTTGCAAATCGCCCTTTGTGAAAAGACTGCTGGCGCCAGAGTAGCGGGAGCGGGCATCTGGACGGGGAAAATGATGCAAAGAAAAACAGCTTTCCCCTTTGCAGAGGTGGTGGAGCCGGCTGGCTGCAATTGGGATGCCCTGGGCCCCTGGGGGAGTGCTGTTTTGTTGCTGCCCGGTGGCGGAGGAAACCCCCACATTTTGAGCCCCGTTTTTCCTGGCCACCCGGTGGTGATGTGCATGTGTTGCGCAGGGCCGTGGGGGCCCCAAAGTTTAAACTCCCTGACCAGTTCACTTTTCTGCTTGAGATTTTTTTACATATACCCAAAATTCGGTCCCTCCGGGGGTATTTGCAAAAAACTGCCACACCCCCGAGTATCGGAATTTTTCCGCCAAAAAGCTCCGGGACTGAGTGCTATTTCCAAACCCCTGCCCCGCTGAGCCCCCGTGCCGTAATTTGTTGGACCGGGGAAGGGGTTTTTTTTCCCCCGGGGCCCCTTGGTCCCGGGCCTCACAATGCTTTCTATCCCCTTTCTGACTTTACGGGGCCACAAGAACCCCCCTTTTTGGCTGCGCCGCTGCCTGGGCGCCGGCAAGCTGGCGCCCCCCCTTCTCCTGCGTGTTTAAGCCTTGCCCCACCGCTCCAAAAAGGGGGCGAAACCTACATCATTCCTTTTTTGTGTTTCAAACGTAAATTTCTGCCTCTCAAACCCGGGCTTGGTAGGAGAGGGACCCCTCACAAAAAAGACCCCCATGCCACTCTCAAAAATTATACTTTGGGCCCCCTACTGCCCAAAAAACGGGGATAATTTGGGCCCCTTTCTTCGTGCCCAAAATAGCTGCTGGGCTGCGTCCTCAAATTTTTTCATTTTTTCGCTATATAGTGGCGTGAAGCCAGACCAAAAATTTTGGGTCTCTGGCTGAGGGAAAACCCGGTGGGGGCAGAGGCGGGTTTAGGACTGGGGAGGGCCCGCCTTTACCCCTCCCGGGCCATGCCCAATTTAAGGGGTTTTTGTTGACGGGTTACCGATCTTGGCCCCGGGGTTGTCAGATGGCAAATTGGGGGGAAAAATGGAGACCAGTTTAACCAACAAAAAAACCATTGGGTTGCTGAACAACAAAAACGGGGCCCCTAGATTTAAAGCGGCCGTTCCCGGCCTCCCCGAGTGACCCCTGCTTTCGACCCTCCCCTTGCTGTTTCTGCGACCCCGCTTTCCCGGAATTTTGTGCCTCTGCCCATTTGGGGAGGTAAAGAGCCCGCCAAACCTTTTCTGTTGACTACCCGTTTGTTCTAAAAAGTAAAAACATGTTTTTATTTAAGAAAATTGTATAAGATAAATACACACCCTGTATTTGCGCCAATGAACCCCCAAATAAGAACTTTGGGGAACCCCCTTTTTTTATAAATTTTCGCCCACAAATGGGCAAAAGGAAAAATTTTACTTGTATGTGCCGTTTAAAAAAATCTGTGTATTTTAATTTTAAAATTTAAAAACACAAAAAGGCTTAATTTTAAAAAAACGGAAAATTTATTTATTCTACAGAATTTCTTTTGTGGCGGTGAAAATTTAAAATTTCTTTTTACTGGTTTCAACAGCAGCAGAAAAAACGCTTAAATTTAAACCCTGGATGTAAATTGCGCCCAAAAAAAAAAAGGGGGAGGGGGAAAATACTAGGTTTTGTAAACGGTTTCAAAATTTCGTGTTTTTTTCGCTACACCAAAAAAAGAAAAAATTTTTAAATTTTAACCTTCGTTTGTGAATTATTTCTACAGGAAAATTGTATTTTTTGGCGGGGGAAAAAGGCGGTTTTTTTGGAGGGCACAAACAGGGAAACGAACAAGCTTAATTAACCCCCGGATGTAAAATTTCGCAAAAGAATTTTAAACAGCAGGAAAACTACTAGCTTTTTTAGGGGGGTTACAAATTCGTGTTTTCTACCCCTACACAACAAGGGGAAAAAAATTTTTAAAAAAACCTTTGTTTTTGAATTATGTAAGGAAAAAAATTTTATTTTTTGGGGGTGGAAAAAAAACGGTTTCTTGGAGTCACAACAGAGCAGGGAAAAAACCTTTAAAATTAAAAACCCCCGGAAGTAAAAAAGCGCAAAAGAAATTTACAGCCCGGGGGAAAAAATTTCTAGCTTTGAGCGTGTTACAATTGCGTGTTTTTCTACGCTACACCCAAAAAGGGGGAAAAAATTGTAATTAACCTTCGTTTGTGAATTATGCCCACAGGAAAAATTTTTTTTTTTGGCGGTGAAAAAGACGGGTTTCTTGGGGGGTACAACAGCAGCAGAACAACGCTTAATTAACCCTGGTGTAAAAATTTTGCAAAAAAATTGAGCAGCCGGAAAAATACTAGCTTTGTAGCGTGTTACAATTGGTGTTTTCCCCGCTACACCCCAAAAAGAAAAATTTTTAATTAAACCCTTGGGGTTTTGAATTTTGCTACAGGAAAATTGTTTTTTTGCCCCGGGGAAAAAAGACGGTTTTTGGGGGGTCACAAAAGCCGCGAACAAAAGCTTGGAAATTAAACCCCTTTGGGTGAAAAAAAGGGAAAAAAAAATTGAGCGCAGGAAACTAATAGTTTTTGGTGTTACAAAAAACGTGTTTTCTACGCTACACAAAAAACTAAAAAAAAAATTTTAATTTTAAACCCTTGTTTTTTGAATTATGTACAGGAAAAAATTTTATTTTTGGCGGGGAAAAAGACGGTTTCTTGGAGGGCACAACAAACAGCAGGAAAAAAACGCTTAAATTAACCCCGGGAAGTAAAAATTTTGCCCAAAAAAATTTTAGCAGCCGGGAAATACAAACTTTGTTGGTGTTAAAAATTTTGGGGTTTTCTACGTAAACAACCCAAAAGAAAAAATTTTTTAATTTTTAACCTTTTGTTTTTGAAAAATTTTGCTACAGGAAAATTTTATTTTTTTTGGCGGTGAAAAAAACGGTTTCTTGGAGTCAAACAGCAGCCCGAACAACGCTTAATTAACCCCCCGGGGGTAAAATTTGGGAAAGGGAAATTTAGCAGCCGGGGAAAATACCCAGCTTTGTAGCGTTTTTACAAAATTTCGTGTTTTCCCACGGTTTCACAAGAAGAGAAAAAAATTTTAATTAAAACCCTTTGTTTGTGAATTATGCCCCCAGGAAAAATTTTTATTTTTTGGCCCGGGGGAAAAAGACGGTTTCTTTGGGTCACAACGCAGCGAAAAAACGCTTAATTAACCCCTAAAAAGTTTAAAATTTCGCAAAAGAAAAATTTAGCAGCCGGAAAATTTTTTTGTTTTTTAGGTTTTTAAAATTGGTGTTTTCTACGACACAACAAAAGGAAAAAAAATTTTAATTAAACCCTTGTTTGTGAAATTTTGAAAAGGGAAAAATTGTATTTTTTTTGGGGGTGAAAAAGGGCGGTTTTTGGAGTCCACAAGCAAACAGAAAAAACCCCTTAATTAAAACCCCCGGATGTAAATTCGCAAAAGAATTGGGGCAGCCAGGGAAATTTGCTTTTTTAGGTGTTCAATTTTGGGGTTTTTTACTTTAAAAACAGGGGGGAAAAAAAAAAATTGTAATTTTAAACCCTTCCCTTTTTGAAATTTTTGTACAGGAAAAATTTTTTTTTTTTTTGGCCCGGTTTAAAAAAAGGTTGGGTTTATTGGAAGCCAATAGCAAAAAGAACAACGCCCTTTAAAAAACCCCTTTGGGTGAAATTGCGCAAAGAATTGAGCAGGAAGGAAATTATTGCCTTTTGGGGGCGTGTTTCAATTTCGTGTTTTCTTTTGCCCACCCAACAAGAGAAAAAATTTTTTAAATTAACCTTGTTTTTGAAATTTTGCTTCAGGGAAAAATTTTATTTTTTTGGGGGTTTAAAAAAGACGGTTTTTTGGAAATCACAACAGTAGGGAAAAACAACGCCCTTTTTTAACCCCTGGATGTAAATTGCGCCAAAAAGAAATTTAGCAGCCAAAAAAAGAAGTGGTATTTTTTTATTATAAAAAAGCCTGTTTTTTTTTAAAAGAATACAACGGAAAATGGTTAGATGCCCCCTTTTTTATTCAAAAGTGCTGTGAGCAGATTGCATTAAAATGTATATGCATGGACTTCAGATCCCCAAAACACAAAAAAAAAAAAGAAAAAGAAAAATTAAGAGAAGCAGTCTCTGAGACCAAAACTGAGAACCCCCACAAAAATCGCTGTATTAAAAATCGTTTTCTTTAGTAACAAAACAGCCGCCCGGGAGCACCTTCCCCCCATCAGTCAGTGGGGAGCGTAAAGAGCTCCCCGCGTCGGCCCCCGGGCTTTTTTTGTGCGGGGGAAAGTCACAGAATTTCCCCCCGGGGCCCCTTTATTGGCTTCATCTCTGCCCCCGTCATGTAGGCTATGCCCTTTTCCTCCAGGGCTTTGCCCCCTGAAGGGGCCATGTGCTGAGCCATTTTTAAACAATCAAAAACACACTTCGTTTTACCCGAAGCTACCCCCAAAAAAACGACTTTTGTTCAAAATAACCGGGGTTTTCCTGAAATTCTTAAAAAAAATTCCATTCGTTAGAATCGATTCGCCCCCCTCTATAACAAACGTTTTTTTCGCCCAGACCCGGGGTAAATTTAAAGAATTGAATACAGAGAAATTTCCGGGGAAAAAAGTAATTCAAATTGTTTAAGTCTTTTGAATTTTGGGCGGCAAAAAACCAAACCTTCAAGGGGTTTGGAGGGGACAGTTTTCCCTTCTACCTATGGGGGAGAATTGACCAATCAGAATAGGGCGAAGGGACCCAATTTTTAAACCCATGGAGAAATATTTACCAAACATATTCAAAAGGCCCGGGAACCCGTTCAAAATACCCGTAAAAAGGCAAAAGAGCTGTTTTGGGTTTAAGCGGCGGGGGGTGTCCAGCCCTTTGCCCCAATCAAGAGGGGGAGTTTTTTCTCTAGGGGTTTTAAAGGGGAAAAAAAAACAGAAAAAACTTGTTTATTGGCTAAAATTAAAAGAGGCGCGGTTTTTTGGAAATGGGGGAGCGGCCAAAGTCCATGGGTTTTCCCAATCAATCTGAAATTTAAAAATTTGCGGGCTTTACACCGCATGTTTTGGAGTACCTACTCGGGACGGGGAAACATAGGGGCAGCCCCCCACTGCGCCTAAGTCCCCCACTGCGCCCCCCAAAAACTGGGAGGTGCAGCGGAATTTATTGTATGTATGAGCACGCCCCAGTGCCGGGCATAAATCAGGCGCAACTTTTTGCTGGAAAACCGGCGGAAAAAGGTGCGCCCCGACGTTGGGGAGATTCATACATGTCGCCCCTAGTGTTTTTTCCTTTATATCAGGAAAAGGGTTGTTTTCTTT
>JAODAL010039336.1:0-38116 GCA_025379985.1 Phyllomedusa bahiana | reverse complement strand
CCCCGGGCCCCCCCCCCCCCCCGCTTCCTCCCCCCTGTGACTTTATAGCGATAGATGCTGCTTTAAAATAATCTAATAATCTAACTACCTAAAATCTTCCAATGTCTAATCTAACTAACAGCTAATAGTAGAGGTTTCTCCGTTGAAAAATAGTATGATTTCGCTGAGTAGTTTGGGACATGCAGAGCGCACGTCCAACTAGTATGAAACGCTGAGAGAGACTGAGGCAGAACAGGAAGGGCTGTTCTATGTTAAAACGAGGTCATGTGATTTTTCCAGCCAATCGCAACCATACACATCCCAGTCATGACGTCGCACACACATCTCACCCTGCTCTATTCTGTAAGCTGATTGGCTGGCCGCCAAAATGTCAGGAAGCGCCGAAAATGGCGCGATATTAATAGATTATGCGCAGATTTTTAACTAAATTATCGCGTGATCGAAAAAATCAGATTGCCATAAAAACCGTGCCGATTTCAACTTTGTCGATAAAAATCGCTCAACACTAATGAACACATTTTAAACAATCACATTAAGGAAAATATATAGATGAGGTTCCCTCTAAAATAGATCCACTACCCAATGTATTCGTAAGTGCCTGGAAATGCCACTAATGTGACAGCACATAAGCCAATGCAGATGTGGCACACATGTTGCCGAGAGGTTGCCCAGATGTTGCACAGAGGTTGCCCTGAGGTTGGCCATATGTTGGCCAAAAATATTTCGATAACACCCATTTCCGAACATTTAGGCCGGGTTTGAATTTGAATGCAATTCAGTATATCCAAATTAAGGCTTGCTGGGACCTGTGGACCTCCAAGCAGGATTTCTGGCTTGAGGAGGTATGGTTCTGGACCAAACATTGAGGAAACGAGAGTACTGCTGCCAGTGTCGAACTCGAGCACATTACAAGCATTCCGCGCTGCACTTGGAATTCGCCGCTCAGATAGACCACATTAAACTCGAGCACATCAATTTTTGCCGAGCCACATATTAGTGCTCATTTTATCTACAGATCGAGACAACTTCTGTAGTCTTATCATTTGATTTCGGCCATGTACAGTTTTCTTTCAGATTGCATTAGAAAACCCATAGGAGCGTCGCTCGCTCTCCCATTGGTCCAAATAACCGCGCCTCTTTTAACTTAGCCAATCACAGAGCTCGCTCGGAATTTCTTTTACCCATAGAACTCTATGAGAAAGTAGCTGGCGCTCTGATTGGCTAAGCTGGACGAGCCCCCGCCGCTTGAACCAATCAGCTCATTCTGCATTTTTACTGTATTTTGAACTGTCCCGCCTTGATATGATTGGTAAATTTTTCTCCATAGGATATAATGGGGACATTGTCGCTCCTATTCTGATTGGTCAATTCTCCTCCATAGGTTATAATGGGACATTGTCGCTCCTATTCTGATTGGCTGGCTTCTGCTGAGCAATGAGAAGCACCTAAACAATTTGAATTACTGTATTTCCCAGCCATGCTCTCTATTGCAATTCCCTATGTAGCGCCGGTCTCGGCGACCAACGCGTTGTTAGTGATTTAGCTGATGTATTTTTAGAGAAGGTATCAGCGCGTTATCTGATAATGTTTTACACTTAATCAAAATGAGTTTGGTTATTCATACTTCATGCCGCACGGTGCTGAGAGCGGAGATTTCAGTGCGCCCATCTCCCCATAGACTACAATGGGAGAAGTAGCTCGCGCTCTGATTGGCCAAGATAGCCAAGCCGCCGGAGCTCAGCCAATCAGCTCTTTTCGGTCTATTGACTGTATTTTGAACTGTCCCGCCTTGGATTTTGATTGGTCCACACTTCTCCATAGGATATAATGGGACTTTGTCGCTCCTATTCTGATTGGTTCATACTCCTTCATAGGTTAGAATGGGCCACTGTCGCTCCTATTCTGATTGGTCCAAACTTCTCCATAGGATATAATGGGACATTGTCGCTCCTATTCTGATTGGTCAATTCTCCTCCATAGGTTATAATGGGACATTGTGGCTCCTATTCTGATTGACTGGCTTCTGCCGAGCAATGAGAATAGCTTACACAATTTGAATTACTGTATTTCCCGGCCATTCTCTCTATTGCAATTCCCTATGTAGCGCCGGTCTCGGCGACAAACACGTTGTTCGGGATTGAACTGATTTATTTTTAGAGAAGGTATCAGCGCGTTATCTGATAATGTTTTACACTTAATCAAAATGAGTTTGGTTATTCATACTTCATGCCGCACGGCGCTGAGAGCGGAGATTTCAGTGCGCCCATCTCACCATAGACTACAATGGGAGAAGTAGCTCGCGCTCTGATTGGCCGAGATAGCCAAGCCGCCGCGAGCTCAGCCAATAAGCTCTTTTCGGTCTTTTTACTGTATTTTGAACTGTCCCTGTAAGGGACCAGTCAGGGACACACGAGAAGACACAGACAGAGTGAGGCCCTGACGCTGGTCCCAACCCCTGTCCCTGCTTTTTGGGGGTACCCGACTCCTTAAAAGGTCGGCCCCAACCAGAAGACTGAAAACTACACTGAATACGTGGGAACACAAGACACAGACAAACAAATACAAAACACAATAAGGGAACGTGAGTCAAGCAAGGTTGGCAGCAAGAGGGAAGCGCAGTACCAAATCGGGAGACAGAGAGAAAAACGTAAGACGAGCAAAGTCGGTAACTGTCGGGCAAAGCAGTACAAAATCAGGAAGAGCAGAATAGTCAGACGCCAAGCAGAGTCAGGTAACCAGAAAATCCAACAATAGACAGGCAAGCAAAAGGTAAAGGAAAGACCCAATACTGTCATGATCATGCCAGAAAGAACCCCAGCTTTGAGTTCTGGTCGCCGGCCGCGGCCGATGCGACGTAAGCCATGGTTTCTGACATAGTGTCTCATTTGTGTTTATAGTGTGAACTGGGTTTTTCTCCTGCTATCTTGATTGATTCCTGGCCGACGCCTGGGCCAGGAAATCTTCCGCACTCCATGTGTTAAACCTGGCTCCTTGCTCCTGGGTGATTGACAGCTCTACACCTTTCTATCTGGTCTTTCCGTTTTTTCTCCTCCTATTGCCTTTGTCCTTAGTTCTCCTGGAAGGTATTTAAGGGTTCTTCTGTCTCTTTTCCTTGCTGTTATATTGGTTTGTTTCTCGCCTATAACTCACCCTCTTTATTCTGTGTCTCCCTGGTTAACTTACTCTGCTTGTTTCACGTTTTTCTTCTGCCTTCTGACTTTGTACCGCGTTTCCCGATAGTTACCGACTTTGGCTTGCTTGACCGTCCCTTATTGTGTTTGTATTGTTTGTCTCCGTCTTGTGTTTTCCACGCTATTCAGCATAGTGCTCAGTCTTCTGGTTGGGGCCGACCTATTAAGGAGTCGGGCACCCCAAAAGGCAGGGACAGGGGGTGGGATCAGTGTCAGGGCCTCTCGCTGTCTGTGTCTGTTCGTGCGCCCCTGACGGATCCCTTACCAGAAGACTGAGCACTATGCTGAATAGCGTGAAAACACAAGACGGAGACAAACAATACAAACACAATAAGGGACGGTCAAGCAAGCCAAAGTCGGTAACTATCGGGAACGCGGTACAAAGTCAGAAGGCAGAAGAATAAACGTGAAACAAGCAGAGTAAGTTAACCAGGGAGACACAGAATAAAGAGGGCGAGTTATAGGCAGAAACAAACCAATATAACAGGCAAGGAGAAGAGACAGAAGAACCCTTAAATACCTTCCAGGAGAACTAAGGACAAAGGCAATAGGAGGAAGAAACGGAAGACCAGATAAGAAGGTAGAGCTGTCAATCACCCAGGAGCAAGGAGCCAGGTTAACCCATGGAGTGCTGGAAGATTCCGGCCCAGGCGTCGGCCAGGAATCAATCAAGATAGCAGGGAGAAAACCCAGTTCACACTATAAACACAAATGAACACCATGGCTTACGTCGCATCGGCCGCGGCCAGCGACCAGAACTCAAAGCTGGGGTTCTTTCTGGCATGATCATGACAGTCCCGCCTTGGATTTTGATTGGTCAATAGTTCCCCACAGGTTTTAATGCTTCACTGTCGCTCCTATTCTGATTGGCTGGTTTAGGCCGACCAATGAAAATTCTGATTTTGAATCACTGTATTTCCTGGCAATTTCCAATATCCGAATTATTGATATTGCGGCGTTCGAGATTTTTGGAAAGTGATTCGTTTTTAAAAGTTTTTTGTTTTTGGAGGTTTGAGCTCTTTTCTGACACTGTTTTCCGCCTTTAGAAAGGCGATTTTTCGGAATCATACTCCTGCTGCACGGAGCGGAGCGCCGAGATTTGTGTAGCGATCTTCTGTATGCTTCCTCGCATGTTCCGTTCTTGCTTCACTTCGCCTCCGCCGGAGCATTTCGACCAGGTCTGCTTGTCGGAGTTGAGCGCCGAGATTTCTGTTGCGATCTTGTCGGATTTTTCATCGCATGTTCCGTTCTTGCTTCACTTCGCCTCGGCCGGAGGATTTAGACCAAAATAAACCTGGTCTGCCTGTCGGAGCTGCCGAGCGCTGCATTGCGCCGCGATTTGGCGAGCCGCGATGGTACATGCCTCGGAGATTTGGAGCGCGCCGTGTCCCGCCCCGGAACGCCCACACCGCGCCCACTGCCCGCCCCTTCATGCGGGGCGCAGCCGAAAGTGGCGAAAGCTGCGCCTAACACTGCATCCCTGCGTCCGACAGGGGGACTCGGGCCGGGAGGCGCAGTATACACCAAAAAACAGGCGGAAATCCCGATCATACATGTCCCCCCCAGTGTGTATATATATTGTAAGAGACCAAGGGGTAAAGTGGTTGATGGAAGGTATGTATCACCGAGGTGGCTGGCCTCAGTGATATAAAAAACCCTTTAGTTGTTGTCAGCGATGTTATGTTGCTGATCATTTGTTATTATGGTAGTTCGGGTCCGGGTTTTTTATGGAGCGGCCGGAGAGTTGGGTGGGAAGGTCGCTCCCATACTCCAGCCCAGGCCTTACCAGGCATATATAAGGCAGCTGACACAGCTCAGGGAGGAACAGTCTGAGGAAAGCTGGAGGCTTCCTGTGAGCTGTGGAGACATCAAGCTGCCAAGGTGTTGCTGTGGAATTTGTGCCACTGACCTGGTGAGGCTGTTCCTTTATTTACAAATTTCTGTTGTTCCTGAGGAAAGGACTGCCTCTGAACTGTGGTTGTCATAAGCTGAAGAAAGCCTGATTTTGTTTTTGTTATTTGGCGTCCAGGAGACAATAAACTTTCGTTCATCTTTGCACCTGACCACCTGTGTCTGCACGTACCGTGACTGCCACTGAGCTAAAACCCCCACAATTGGTGGAGGATGCGGGCACATTTGAGCTAATCTGCTCTATAGCTGTGACAGGTATTTCTGCAGATGGTCATCCACCACAAAACACTCATCCTCTGCTATACTCCTAGTACTATTAGCCATGCTCTCTAGGGAAGCTCGGTCATGTATATTGCCAGGTACTTCAATAATGTCTGAGGACTCCTTCATCCTCACCTGCATCTCACTAGGGTTTAAGCACACCTTCTCCTCTGCTGTGTCTAGCAACTCACTTAACACATCACCCTGGTGAGATACTTCCTCAACATCTCCTGTACCCATCACCCTGGTAGACCTCTTAGCGTCCGTCAGGACTATTCCTGTGTCTGGCCCACTATCAAATGCGCCCAACCCACCAGAGTCAACACCAGAACCCTGTACACTGTCTCTATTACTTGGGTATCGCTGCTAGCAACAAACATCTGAGAGGTGTTCACCCTCTCAGAAAGTTTACCGTGAACATGCTCAGTAACATCACCAACCTCATCACCTATGTCAGGATTTGCCTGCTCAGACCGGGCAGACAGAGCACTTCTCTTAGAACGCTGTTCAGACATTACTGCAGTAACATATGGAGACATTTCCTCCACATCCCCTGTAATTCTCTCAAAGGAAGAAATCTCAGTATACCTGCTAGTTACCTCTGGGGCACTGCTGACAACTACTATACATAGCAAACCCTTGCCATTTACCTCAGTTTCCTCACTGGGGATTTCCTTACCATCTGAGGGGTCAAACACACTGACCTGCCCCTCATTAGCGCTTGAGCCTGCATCCCCCTCCTCTGGGTATAGCGGCTCACATTTTCCCTTACTACCGTCACTGCAGTCTTTCTGACTACTGCAGTAAAAGCTACTAGAAATACAGCCCCCATTGGAGCCAGTGAACTCAGCGGCACTACAGGTCCCAGCATGCATGTTCTCTTCATTCCCTGCAGGGTCACTATCTGGATGTCCTCCACAAAGCTCCATCTCTGGAATACCCTGCTCAGGACCGAACCCAAAATCTGCCTTGGCACAAGTATTTTCATTATTCCCATCTGCATAATCAGCATCATCCTTACACTGAAACACGGATACATTGCTGTGTCCATTCCCACAGTGAAATAGAGACTCTTCACAGAGTGTTTGTCCCTCATGGTCAATAGCCAGCACATTCACACTCATAGTCTCCTCATATCCAAGGTTTGCCTTCTCCCTTCCAGGCAACACACTGGCTGTGTTCACACCAGGCAACTCCATCACCTTTTCCCACCAAGCACGAGCGCACCTGATGCTACTGGCTAACCACATCAGTCCATGGGGAACTGTATTGACAGCACCAGTTCAGGATTGCTATCAACCCCAGACATACCACACCTGCACACCCATGCTATTACCATACAAACACACTAGGGGCGCACCTGAAACTTGCACGTTACCCTCCTGTACACACAGTGCGCTGGGGTCATGGGTATACACATTTACTGACTGGACTCTAGAAACTTTACACACAGCTGCCTGGCACACAAACTCACAACCTTTTCCAGCAGGGGATGCAGAGGGAACCTCGTTGCTAGGGCGTGGCCTGCTACCTGGAAGGTGGAGCAGCAGAGCTGGAGAGAGACTCTGGCCCCCGGAGGCTTGAGAGAAGCCAGAACCAGTGAGTACTGGTAGTGTGTGTGGTGCATTGGCAATAGGCTTTGACCACACATTAGAGGAGGGACTTCAGTTGATGTATAGCTAGTGGGCGGACGGACCGAGGATTTTGTTTTGTCGTTTTGATATCTGTACTGACCGGCCTGCAGAAGAAATAAAGCTGGCTGAGGCCAGATGTAAAGAAGCCTGGTGTCGGTGTGCCATCCGTTTACAAAAGACGGCGATCCAGTGAGCAAAGTACCCCCCAAGACTGTCCAAGATGGCGGCTGGACGAGTGTGAGTCTTACAATATATATATATACATATATATGTGTGCGTGTGTGTGTGTGTATATATATATATATATATATATATATATATATATATATAACATGGTCATGTGATTTTAGCAGCCGATGAGATCCCTACACCTCAGCAATGATGTTTTTGACACTTCTCTGTGCACTGATTGGATGGCCGCCAAAAGTGCAGAAAGGCACTGAAAACTATTAAAATGCCGTGTCGAACGCAATGGCGAGCTCAAACATTTACTCGAATGAACAGTAAAATGTTCGGTTCGGTTTGAGAAAATTGAGATGGATGTTCGACTCAAACTTAACTTTTCTCGAATGGTTCGACCAACACTAGTGGCCGCCACAACATCCGGAGAAAACCGCAATTTGAGGGGGACCGTAAGGGAAGCACTACAAAAAATGACACCAGAGGATAATGTTGAGGCCTTTCTGATGGTGTTCGAGAGGGTTGCTAAGTGTGAGAAGTTACCCCTGGAGCAGTGGGCTGAGGTCCTAGCCACTTACCTCACCGGGGAACCGCAAAAAGTCTATTATGACCTGACCCTGCAGGATACAAAAGAATATGGAAAATTATAGGCCGAAATATTGGCACATCTGGGTGTGACTTTGGCAGTCCGGGTGCAACGAGTGTACTGCTGGGTATACAGCAAGGACAACCCACCAAGATCCCAGATGTCCGACTTATTCCATCTTGTCCAGAAGTGGCTGCAACCAGAGACCTGCACCTTTGTCCAATGCATCGATGGTTGAACGCATCGTCATGGATCGGTTTGTGCATTCGCTTACCAAGTCCGTACAGTATTGGGTGGCACAGGGGAACCCCCAGAATGTGGACAATCTCATGGGTCTAGTGGAAAGATCCATGGAGCACTCTGTGAGTGACTCAGGGTGACTGAGGTCACATTACTTGGGTTCCAGGAATTGTGCCAACAGCCCACAGAAGCTATCCAAATCCACTCTAGAGAGGCGTCCTAAGACTCAGGTGGGATCTGAACCCAGGTTACGGGGTCCTGGCCATGAAATTAATTGTTCGAGATGTTGGGCCCCAGGTAAAATTGCTGCCCAGTGTCCAAAGATCCCTGAACCTATGGATTTATCTAAAGGCCGGCATTGCTTTTGGTTTGAGCATCCTGTATGCAGCACTATACCCAGCCCAGGGGAAGAACAGCTGCTGTGCCAATTGTCGGTGAACAGAACTAAAGTGACTGGACTCTTGGACTCAGCGAGTTTGGTGACCCTGATAAGGGCCACACTCCTTCATGTGCTAGTCCCTGGCAACTGAGCTTAGAGTGTCACATAGTGTCATCAGCAGGCTGCAGCAGAGATACAGAGAGACTGGCAGTGTCACAGAAAGGCAAAGAAGAGGATGTCTTTTGGCTACAACACACTGATGACTGCTTTATTGTAAACAATGCCCAGTGGAACCGGATGATGAAATCCTCACAACTCCAGGCACAGGTGAGAGGCACCCAAGTGTCCAATCAGACATTCATAATAGCTTAAATCAGCATGGTCTGTGTGCTAAATGACCAGTAAGAGTACCTGACCACACCACCAGGCACAAGAATTATTATCTTGCAAGGGTCGGGGAACATCTAAGCTGGCCAGTGATCCTCAGTGCTGTTCTGTGCTGTTCTGTACAATTGAAAGACAATTCACTCCGTGACAGAAATGATGGCTGTCAACAATGCTGGAGACATCAAGGAAAGTGCTATGCATCAGCCAAGTCAGGTACTGGTCAGGTACTCTTGCCGGTCGTCTAGCACGCAGACCATGTGGATATGAATGGTTATGAATGGTCTGACATGACACTTTGGTGCCTCTTACCTCCCTTAAATGTGCCTAGAGTTGTGTGGCATTCATCATCTGGTTCCACAGGACATTGTTTACAATACTAAGTATGAAATAAAAATTGTTTATTAAGTAGATAAAGTTAAAAAAAAGTTATACTTTTTATATAGCCTTTTTTTCTTTTCTGCTATAGATTTTCTGCAAATATAGTTCAGATTGTACAAGATTTTTTAAGCAAATTTTAAAAAAATTTAAAACATGTTGAAGAATAGATGACATATGACATATTGGAAACTACACCCCTTAAGGCAGAGGCGTAACTTGAAGCTCCAGGGCCCTAGTGCAAAAATTGAAATGGGCCCCCCAGCTGCCATGTGCCACTTGCAATGCTGATATCGCCTTATGTAGCAGGAGGGCTTTTGGGCCCCCTAAGGCTGCCAGGCCCGGTAGCGACTGCTACCTCTGCACCCCCTGTAGCTACGCCCCTGCCTTAAGGAATATATCCACGGTTGTAGTGAGTATATTGACCCCACTGGTGTTCCACAATTTTTTTTTTGTGAAAATGAAAACATTTATTTTTTTCCAACAATCTGCAATTTTAGCTGAAAATGTTTCATTTTTACAAGGAATCCTGGAAAAAAAGCAAAGTTTGTTATGCAATTTCTTCCAAGTTCCACAATATGTTATATGTGGATGTAAACTGCTGTTTGAGCACATGGCAGGGCATACAAGGGAGAGAGCTTATTTGGCTTTTGGAACGCAGATTTTGGTGAATGCCATGTCGCATTTGCAAAGCCCCCAATGTACCAGAACAGATGAAACCTTCCACAAGTCACCCCATTTTGGATTCAACACTCCTTATGGATCTCATCTAGGGTTGTACTGTGCATTTTGGATGCACAGGTGTTCCATAGTTTTTTAACATTAGGCCATGAAAATGGATGGGAAAAAACGCTGTGTTTAATACATGACAAGATAACTTTACTATGCGGTCAGTGCAACTGCAATTCTATAAATTTTATATTGTTTTTTATGTTTTATTACTTTTATACAATACAAATGCGTTTATAAAAATTGCGTTTTTATGTCGTCATAGTCTGATAGCCATAACTTTTTTAAATTTTTTTGTTTACAGAGGTGATTATGGGCTTGTTTTTTGCTGGATGAGTTGATGTTTTTATTGGTACCATTGTGGGGTGCATATGACACTTTGATCACTTTTTATTAAGGTTTTTCTGAGGTGTTTTGAACAAAATTCAGCAATCCTGGTTATTTTTAACAGTGGTCACCATGCAGTATAAATAACATGCTAGTTCTACTCAGCAGGTTGATACAATTATAGTAATACCCAAATTGTATTTTTTTATGTTTTACTGCTTTTACAGAATAAAAACACTTTTACTCAAAAAGGAAAATAAATTTTTTCATCGCTATAGTCTGAGAGCCATAACTTTTTAATTTTTTTGTGTATGTGTGTAGGGACTTGTTTTTTGTGGGATGAGTTGATGTTTTTATTGGTATCTTTTTTTTGGGGAAAAGGCTTTTTGATCGGGTTTGAATCAGTTTTTTAGAAGGCAGGGTGAAGTAAATACTTCAATCTTTGTAGTGTATTTTAATTTTATTTTTAACAGGGTGCACCATACAGTATACGTATCACGTTCGCGCCATCTAACTCTGGTTGCTGGCCACGGTCGCTGCGACCATAATTGCGGCTTGGCTTTCTTTCCATGCTTCTTGTGTGAACTCTATTCTTAGACCTGGGATCCTAATTGATTTCTGGCCAACGCCTGTGGCCAGGAATCCTCCAGCACTCTTTGGAGTTAATCTGTTCTCTGGGCGATTGACAGTTTCTCCTTCCTATCACTTCTGCTCTCCTTCCTCCCCTTTCCTATTTATAGCCACTGCTTCCTCCTTCCTGTGCCTGCTATATTGGTTCCGTCCCTATAGTTCGTCTTTCTCTCTTGGGATCTCCTGTGCTATTCTACTCTGCTTATTTTTTCCAGTTACTCTTGGTCTCACGATTTTGTACTGCGCTGCCCGTCTCGTTGTTGGCTAGGACTGTCCGACTATGCTTACTTGTTCTGTGTTTGTTTGTCTCTTTCTGTGTTTCACTTGGCACTTGTGTTTTCACTTAGTCATCTGGTTGGGGCCGGCCTATTAAGGAGTCGGGTTCCCCAAAAGGCAGAGACAGAGGCTGGGATCAGTGTCAGGGCCTCACTTGTCTGTGTCTTGGTGTGTGTCCCTGACAGTACCTGACAATACGTGACAAGTTAGTTTTACCCCCTTGGTCAAGATGATTACGGTGATACCCAATTTATATATTTTTTTATGTTGAAGCGCTTTAAAAAAAAGTGTTTTTATTGTGTAAAACAATATTTACGCATTGCTATATTTTGATAGCCATTAGCCATAACTTTTTTATTTTTCCGTATATAGAGCTATTAAAGGGTTGTTTTGTGGGATAAACTGATGTTTTAATTGGCACCACTTTGACGTTTGTTAAGTTTTTCATCGCTTTTTATTCAATTTTACAGGATGAAAAAAAAATTCGCACTTCTGTGATTTTTTTTGATTTTTTTACAGCGTTCACTGTGTGGATTAAATAACATGACAGATTTATAAGGCAGTTTGTTACATGCATAGCATATCATTGCTAGCATATTTGATGCGCCTTCTTTAGGTGCATTCAAATGTGTTGAACCTGGTGTATATAGCGCCTAGTTTTGGTGTTCTACCATTCACTTATATAGAGAATAGGGCATCAACAGATTTTTGGCACAAATTACACATTAAAAATAGTACATCCTGTGACAGAGTGTCTGGACTGGTAATAGAGGGAAGGTATGTCTGCCCACGATTCCTTATGTCCAGGTAAAGAGCAACCAGAGAGTGTAGTGTCAGAGAACTAAAAGATCTCGTGTTTAGGGTTTAGTAAAACCCATTTGCAAGGGCTGGTTTGCTGGAGTGGGGATAGCGAGGGTGGGCCCCACTCCACCTGGACATGCCGGGTCTTGGGCTGTCTAATTAGGCCTAGGTGTGTCCACCCAATATAAGGCCAGAGGTGCAGACACCCAGTCTCTCAGCCTGGGAACAGGTTATCTGCCAAGAGCCTGTGGGAGCACTTTCTGGTGGTACAGTAATACATTTATGTTTGGTGACTGGTAATAGGCCAGCACTGTGTCAGAGAGGAATTCCTTATATTTAGTTAGAGCCGGACAGGAATAGGTTTTTTTATGTTTGTTTTCTTTTATGTACAACATGCTTGCAATCATACTGTCTGCGGACAGTTTTAAAATAACCTCTGTTGTCTTTTGGATTTCTGTGCCTGCTGAGCTGTGCACATCTACCCAGGAGACGACCACCCCACTACCAATCCCTTACAATCCCTAATGGGACATGTTGCACTTAGTGAGAACCCCCATTTTAGTGCTATACCTTCTTTAAGCATAACCAGCAAAATCATTTTGTTAGTAAATTCATGTGGGGAAGTAAGTTGTTTTTGATGACTGTGTTATACCCATACTGTCTTATAACCAACCTGCTAAATATAGGCAACAGCTGGAATGAATAATAGACTATCTAATGTTATATTAATACAAGAAAATTCACTCAAAAGAGGCATATCGTACTGTACCTTGCCAAACCGAAAAAATATGCTACACACCTTGACGTGTGTAACTGATTGCATGATTTGCAATGCTGTTTTCTGCCAGACACATGTTGACGTTGTACTCCATGTTCCTGAACGTATCGTTGGAAAGGAAATAATTTTACTTTGGATGTTTTTATTTTTACAAATGACTAGAATCAGTGACAGTATCTGATTCTATTCCCCATTTCACTAATTGTGAGCTCCTGAATGATGTTGACATGATCTTTCAGCAATTTTGTCGGTTTTACAGCTTTTTAATGTGTTGAATAAAATCTCCCAGTCTCCTGTGCTTGGCATCTCAGAGATTTTCTAGGCTCCTGATGTTGCACATTATCGATGGTGCCCTGCAAAATTTTTGGATGGCCTCTGCCATGAGAAGGATTAATTAGCTGGTGTTAATCAACCTGTTCTAGAAAACCTAAATTCGAGTAGAACATCTTGATTTTTTAGAACTCGAAACAAACAGAACATTTTACTGTTTGTTCTAGTTCGACATGCCATTTTCAGTTTCATTTTCAGCAGCTTTCTGCACTTTTGGCGGTCATCTAATCAGTGCACTGCACAGAGAAGTGTCAAAAACGTCATCGCTGAGGTATAAAGCTCTCATTGGCTGCTAAAATCACATGACAATGTTATATCTATATTTCACTGTATTTCATTCTGAAGGCCATTTTAAGTTCACTCTCTATACTGTACGGACTGCTCTTTGTCTGCTTGCTTGCATGCAGGCACAAGATTGGGCGACATTTATTGTTGTGACATTTGCAGGCTCACATAACACCTAACTCTCATATACATGGATATATATTATACAGAGTGCTTGGATTTGCTAAATCATACTCAGTGCCCAAAAGTTCAGTTTTTGCAGTATTGGGGGTGAAATCATTTTATAACACACTGTCTCCAATTCTCCTTTACAAAGAAATATATTCTAAATAGTGGTTGGTTGGTGAAAATTATTCTGAGTGGAGAAAAGCTCATTTTGGCAGTTTTGGGGAACCTCGCTATTCCCCATTGCTATGTTCTCGCTGCCACCATTGGTACTTCCGTCTAATCTAGTCCAGCCTGCAGAGGCGTAAGTTCAAGTTCTTGTGCCCTGGTGCAAAAAGTGAAATGGAGCTCCTGCCAGTTACCACGTGCCATTTCCAATACCGGTGTCTTTTTATACATCAAAGGGGATTTTGGGCCCCCTCAGTTTGCAGGGCCCCAAAACAACTGCTACCGCTGCACCTCCTATAACTACACCCCTGCTTGCAAGCTGTCCTCCTCATCTTTTCAGTTAGCTATTGAAAGGAATGAAGTATTTTAACCTCTGTTTTTTTATGTCACTCATAGAGCCAAATTTTCTTCACTAAGTTATTCCACATATCCAGTTTACTGTTATGGATGGTAATTACAGCTTCTCCTCACCTGTATAGGTATAAATATTAACCAGAACATCTTGTCCCATTGACTTAAATGGGGTTCTAGTTCAAGTTCCAGTTCGGCTCAAACCTAGAACCGAATACTACTACTGTCCTACCTTCTACTCGAACTAGAACATTTTACTGTTCGCTCATCTTTATAATTAGCCCATTATGTACAGTTTCCATGCCATCTTCTGAATAACACATTTTTCAGGGTACATCATGAACATCATATTTCTTACTAAATTCACTCTGACATCTATTAAACAAATTGGTGACCCAGTAGTCTTTCACTATGAAGACCCGCTGCTTAAAGCTGTACACCCCCATCCTCATGAGAAGTCAACTAATTAGGTAGATGGGTACGGAGGTATACACCCAAAAGTCATAAACAAAGTTTAAATGTTGTGACGGATGTCCAGTACCTATATCATTGCCCCAAAACAGAGCTTGTTCGAAACTCCATATACTAAGGAACATATTACACGTTGTCCGATTGCTTCGTCCTAGCAAGCGTTATTATAGAATATTCAGGACCTCTTTTAAATTAATCTATTTGTACTAACTGCTCACCTATCTGCTCTGCATACATTGTTTTCTGCTATTATGCAACTGGATTGTCCATAAATGGTGAATTAGCTCATAACTCCGAGAAATAATGTCCACTAAGTTCACCAAGAAACCCATCTTTCAAGTATTCTTTATCTCACTCAATTTAATAATCTGGATGAGATTAACACTCTCTACTGAACTTTTTCTGCTGCAGGCACACAAAATATTATCCCCTTTAATATTATTAATAAAACCAGTCTATCAGTTCAAATAAATGCTCCTTTATCCTTTCGCAACTCTTTAAAAGACATCTGTTTTATACTTGACCTATAGTTAAGATTTTTTTGCTTGGTTTCTCTATGATTCCATATACTGTAATTACAAGTTGAAGACCTCCACCATATCTTCATGCTGTGCTTTGTGGTTTCCATAATTACTACATAGCTTCAGCTGCATATTTTGGAGATGTTAGTGGTAGTGATAAAATTTCACTTTCTTCTGCATACATTTAACAACCACAAAACATACACCTTACCTAAATATTTAACACTTCAAACAGTAGATACGTCATAAAGGTAAAGTGTATGAACTACAGGCAAAGGCACGCTGACATTTAATAACAACTGAATAACAGCAAATGAGGTGTTGTTATAGCTGGGGGACTAGATGATTTTTCTGATGCTCTACTGCGTCCAAAATATAATGTAGAAAGATTCACCAGGGTGATCTGAGAACAGCAAGAAATGGCAAATTTCATGAGGTACATTGAAAGATAACCTATAATAAAAGGCTCTGATAACATGGAAGAAGCCGGGCCGGAAAGAACCAGATGTCATCCATTTAGCTTACCTAAGTATTACAGCAATGTGCAGATTAGTCTGAAAAATCAGCCTCTAAAATCTTGTGCCATGTTTGCAGGAGTTTTGTATTTATGGCGTTCAATCTTCGGTAACAATGATGTGTTGTCTGTATTCTACAGGTTGATAAAAAACGTCAATACCAAACATTTACTGTTTTCTTTATGTTTTGGTACCGTAAAAAATTCCACATGTTCTATTTTTCAAATTTGTGCGGCCACGCCATTTTCTGCGACCGATATCTTTATTTCTTAAACAATCAGCTAAGGACGTGAGTGAGTGTCCATTTTTTGCGGGCTGAAGTGTACTTTTTATTGCTACCAGTTTGGAATACATGCGACTTTTTTTAAATTAAATTTATTCCAATTTTTAGAAGACGTGAAATGACCAAAAAAACACAATTTTGGCATTTGGAATCTTTTTTTCTTCTGTGGTGTTCAGTATATGGGATACATTGTTATATTTTAATAGATCAGACATTTTTGGATGCAGCGATAACAATTATGTGTAACTTTTTTATTATTTGATTTGTTTTATTTGTAAAATGGCAAAAGGTGGGTGATTTGAACTTTTAATACTTTTTTTTTACACTTTAAAACATTTTTTTTTTACTTTAACATTGAGTTCCCCTATAGAGTTCCCCCTGCTTCACCACTAGGGGGCACGATCATTTAAACAGCCTAATGCATTGTATAGACAATGGGTGTACAAAGATGGTGGTTTTACTATTTCTTGCCTTGGGCAGGAAGTAGTAAAACAGAAAAATGGCAGTGATGAAAGCCTTCACAAGGCTTCCAGCTGCCATGTTAACTGATCGGGTGCCCGCGATTTTGCTGCGGGCGCCCCAATCGAAGAGAGGTTAGGTAAGGGGTTAATTTAAAGTACAGAAATGACCCCGACAAAAAGTATGGGGATAAGCTATTTCATGTAAAGCCCCCATCAAAAGACAAGAGGACATTCCCATTATCTGGAGAAAAAAGGATGCAATCTCCAAAGGAGAAAAGCATTCTTCACTGTAAGAATTTTAAATCTATGAAATAGCCGCCTGAGGAGCTGGTCACAGCAAGAAAGGCTTAGATAACTACCGGAAATACAAAAATATTAATACGTATGGAGCCACATAAAATTCTAGATCCAGTCTAATGGCAATTTGGGGGCATCAGAAGGGAAAATTCCTTCCTTTTAGGTGGGTTTAGTTTTTGGCCTTTTTGGGTTTAAAGGGGTTTTTTCATCGGTGGGGGAAAAACTCCTTAACCCATTTTTTCCCCAAACCCCCTTGGTTTAAAACTTGATGGACATATGTCTTTTTTCAATGTACAAAATATGTAGATGATTTTGCTTCTGATTGGCGGGAAAGGATACTGTGTTTTAAATTTTGACGGGGAAGGGTAGGCCCTTTGGGTATTCCTAAAAGCCTAAATTCCCAAACCCCTTTTCTTGGAAAAAAATTAGAGGATTCACCCCATTAATGTGTGTTTCCAGCAACTAGAGTACAAGTTCAAGTTGACCCAAGGGAAAGCAGCAGTGAGAAATCCTATTTTCCCAGTGGCCATTTAAGGGCCAAATTTAAACGGGTTTGTTATACCCCTAAAAATACTATCTAAATTGAAATTTAAGGGGGGGAAAAAAACACAGGGGTTTCCTTAAATTTGTTTCTCGGGGAAAAAAAGAAAAAAAACTTAATACATTAAACTAAATGAAATGAAAAAAATCCCAAATTTTTTTAAATTTTGAAAGAAGTTCTGCTTGTTTTTCAAAGGGGGTAAACCTTTATTGTAAAATTAGAGAAACGGGGAATTTAGGACGGGTTTCGTGCTTTATTTTCCTTATTTAAAGGGGTTGTCTCCCCTAAAAAGGTTTGGGTTTTTTTTTTGTTAAAAGATCTTTTTTAAAAACCCAAATCACTTTGAAAATTTTTTGTGCCCATTTAACAGTGCCCTTCCCTTTTCCCTAGTTACCCCCTTTGTAGGGGGTTTCCCTCCCCTTCGTAAAGGTCGCAAACCCAAAGGAGCGTTTGTCCTCGAAAGCTCCCTCATTGCAGGCCAGTAGAACCCAAATTAAATTTTGCCCTGGTTTTTAAAAAATTTTAAAATCGAGGAAACGGGAAACTGCCCCTAAGTTTGGGAATAAATGTAGACAAACCCCTTTGGGGCTGAATGCCATAACTAATCAGTGGGTATAAAGGGTTTTTAATTTTTTGCCATAGAAAAAGAGTAAAAGATTTAAAGAAATCAGGGCATACCTTTTTCGGGGTAATTTGAGTCGGGAAATTTTCAGTTTCTTGTATAAACACCATGTCTGTAGAAGGGAGCTAGTATCTCAAAACCCTCACCATCAAAATCCTCTGTTAGCATAAAAAAGGGTTTATCGCCTGTTTTTCTTCCTTTTCCATAAATGAACTCGGGAAAAAGGGAAAGATCTCCCTTAAGGAGAACACCGAACGAACGGTTTTTGTAGAGTTTGTTTTCCCTTTTTTGAAAATTATTTTAGCTTCGCATTTTTAAAAAAGGGCATTTGGGAAAGGGGCTGAAAACGCCCACAGGGGCCCCTCTTTTGGGAGGGTAGATGGAGGGGATACGGGCCCTTGGGCCCTTTAAAAAATCCTTTTTGCTTTTCAAGACTCGGGGGGGCAAAAGAAATTTTTTGGGGTTTTGTTACTTCCAAAAGAGGGCGTGTGGGTGTTCTGCCCTTTCCCCCAAAATCCTTGTGAAAAATAAACCCTAGTAGACTGTGTTTTCGGTCAGTTGACGGGTTTTTGTGGTTTTTGTGGGAAAACTCTCCCTTTTTTGAAAGGAAAATGGGGCTGGGGTAAAATTGCATATGTAACACTTTATAGGGAGGATGGTGCGGGGGGGGGGCCGTGTTGCACCCCAACTATATAGGGTTTGGGAAAAAGGGGGAGAAGGGTTTGTACCTTGGCTTTTTAAATTGTGATCCCCCTTTTGTACTGAAAACCCCAGCGTTTAATAAATAAATGTTCCCAAAAATGGTTTTCAAAAAGTTTTCCCTGGGGTTTTTTAAAACCTTGGTTTTAAAAGGGTTTCCCCCCGGGAAACCTAAAACAAAAATTCAAAAGAGGAGGGAAACCATGCATCATGAAACAGAAAAAAAGGGGAAAACACTTTTTTCATGCCAAAACTTGGCCTTTTCCCCCTAGGGGTCCCTGATCCCCCGGGGGAGCTTTTGCCCTTGTCCCCCTTCTGGGTGTTTTCGTTTTGGATATGGGCCCTCTCCTTAATCCCCCCGTTCCACCGGAGGCAAAAAAAACAAGCTCCCCAAAACTCCCCTTCCGAAATGTGCTCTTTTGCTAACTTTGCACTCCCGTGCTGTTCCAGGTCTCTTTTCCCACTCTGCCCCCCAGACGGGGAAAAATCAAAGGGGATACCTTTTTCCCTTTCTTTTTTTTTCCTCTCTTTTAGCCTGGGGCCTCACGAGTGGGGAAAAAGGAATCCTTTTCCCCAAACCCCTCTCCTTCTTATCCAAAGAAACATTTAAATACTGAGCCCCTAATGTAACTTTGGGGGGGTAGGGGGGGTTGGTCCCCCCCCCCCCACTTTTTTTAGGTGGGGGACGGCCCCCCCACTTTTCACCACTTCAAAAAAAAATATCCATATGAAAGCTTGAGAATACAGAAAGTGGAGAAACAGACCCAAAGAGGAAGAATTTAACCCTTTTTGCCCCATATTTCGTACATCTTGGGGGGACAGATTTTGTAAAGCTCAATGCGTGCAGAGTGGAGAGTGCGCTGGTAGGCAGGGGTCAGAGGGGCGGTTACAGTCAAAACACGTCACATCCAAGACACTCTTTTGGGACTGTATCTTTCCCCCCCATTGTATACCATTTCCCCTTGCTCAGCCCTTCAAGAGAAGAGAAGCTCTTCCGATGCCTTTCACCAGACTACAGAAGACAGGTTAAAGGAGGAACAAGGGGGGCCAGGGGGTTTTTGGCATGTGAGTAGGGGGTGTATGTATAGTGGACGTGTAATTTTTGTACGCCATGTGCTAGTCTTATACTTCCCTGCATTACATGCTGGGGAAAATGAAAGTGAAGGGGCCCGGCCCGGGGCATTTTAAAGTTGGATGGCCAGTGATAATTTTAAAAAAAACCCCGGCTATGCAGAGGCACAAACACGCCCCGATTTGCGTGTGAACCCTAAAAGGGAATTTAGAAAAAATAGAAGCTGATTTTGGGATGGATCCAGTGTTGATTGCCTCAAACCCCGGCATCCCCAAACCCCGGGAGGAAAATGATTAAAAAATACCCTATGTAAAATCAATTTGTTGTTTTATTTTACTGATTTTACTTTATTTTTACTATCTGTACGCCAAACAGAATTCTTCAAAGGGGTTTTTTGCACTAATAGATAGGCAGTTGGGTTGTTTGTCCAGAGTTTGGGTTTTTCAAGCGCCAATTTTCCAAAAAAAAAACTACAGGGCGGGGTTTGAAAAACCGCATGGGAAACCACCCTTTGTGTTATCTATGTTTAAAATTGTATTTAACCACAATTTTGGTGTACCCGTCTAGTGTAATCATGGGGTTTAAGTGTTAATGTTTAATTCTGGGGTTGGTGTAATAAAACTCTGTTGTACTTTGTGAATGAAATCCGGAGACGGTGTTTTAAAGCGTAAATCCAGGGTACAGTGTGAATGTAAATCTCGGAGTAGGTAAATAAGCAAAATAGGGGGTCGATGGTAAAAAATTCCTGGAGTACAGGGGGTTTAATGTAAAAATTTTGGGGTACAGGGAGTAATGTAAATTGGTAAGGGGGGTAAATATATTAATCTTGGGGTAAGGGGTAATGAGTATCCCTTGGGGGTTGGGGGTATAATTAAAACTCTTTTGTTGGGGTGTAATGTAATCTTTGGGGTCAGGGTAATGTAATATCTGGGTAGGTGGTTTTTTTATTTCTCTCGTGATGGGTGTAATTAATCTCTGGGGTACAAAAGTGTAATGTAACTCGGGGTATGGTGTAATGTTATCTCGGAGTACAGTTTGTTCGTGGCACCCTGTGATTAATTAATTTTGGGGTACTGAGTGATGTCATTTTGGGTGTGGTAGCAATAAAATACATTTTGGGGGTCAGTAGGGGGCAGAAGTGACCGGGGGGGAAAAGTGAGATTGGGGGTTTTTTATTTTCCCCCATTCTGTTGTGTGAACAGATTTAAAGGGCGGGGATGGGAGGGGTTAAGCGAAATTTTCTGCATTGTACAAATTTTTATTTTCCCTCAAGAGGGGGAAAATTATAGGGGGGGCTGTTTTTGATTTTTTGCCCGGGGTGCCCCTTTGTCCCTCCCGTCTTAAAAATTTAGTAATTAGAAGCCCTCATAACCTTAGGGGGTTTCACCAAAGTGTTTTCCATAAGAACCCGCCCACCTGCAGGGGGGTCCAGCACTCCCTAGACCTCCTACTGGTTGGGGGCCCCTTACTGCGGGGAGAGGGGGGGAAAGGGAAGGAATGAAAGGGGGAAGGCGAGTGAAAAGGATGGATGGAAAAAATTTGGGGAGGGGAAAATTTGGGCCCCCACTTTTTTAACCCAAAAATTTCCCCTGCGAGCACTTAACTCTTTCCCCGCCCATGCTCCCCCTGCGCCCTACATCTTTGCTTCTCCTGAGTCTCTGAACCCTTTTGGAACCCTTCTTTTTCCTCTCTCCTCACCGCTTCCCCAAAAACTCTAACTTGGGTCCTCCTATGTGTCAGATTGGTTCTACTTAGCTGGCCCGCCTATTCGTCTTTGACTACCTTCAAGTTTTAAATCCAAACTTCCTGCCCCTTTGGGACCACACATATAATAATAAAATGAGACTCCTCACATTTCGCTGCCATCTTGCACTGGCTCTAGGGTTTTTTCGCTCACGGAATCCCCCGTTTTTTGGTAAAAAGATGGCATTTACACAGGTTCTTTCCCCCGGTTCCCAGCTTTACTGAGGCACCAGTTTACAAAAAAACAAAACAAACACAAAAAAATTTCCCTTGCGAAAAACCCACAAAATCTAACAGTCCCGTGTACTCGGGTTGTGCCACCACACAGCAAATACCACAGACCCCCCGTTTACTTTTAGGTTTCCCCTCAAGCCCCCGGGGGGCCAGGCCTCTTCCAGCCCCCCTGCTGCTCCAGGTTTGGCAGCAACACGCCCCTTCAGTATAGGAGGTTTTTTAATGGTCTCCTGGACTTGCCCAAAATGGGGGGCCTGAAAACAGGGGGGGGCCCTCCCCCCCACCTGTGACCGTCCTGGGAAAGGCATCATCATAGTGCATTGCAGCCATAAGTACAAATGTCAGTAACCTATGGTTCTGAACTAATGGTTGCCCCCCCCACAAAACCAGGTTTTGGGGGCATTCGGCAGGGGTCTTGCTGTACCCCAAACCTTTTTGGCAAAACCCCTGAGCCCACTGAGGTGCTCTGCCACATATACCTTTGTAAAACCTTTCCTCCAGTGTCAAAACATCTCCCAAGTGAACCCCCTCTCACACCATTCCGGTGATCTTTATCTGTCAGGGAGGCCCAAATTTTTTCCCTTGGGCCCTTTTTTTTTGTATGACCCATAGCTGGGGTTCCCCACCCCACCATGAGAGCCAGCTTCTACATCACAAGGACCTGGCCCTCCTGAAAACTCCCGCCCCTAAACTCCACCTTTTTTGGCTATAGTGTTCACCTGTTTTACCAAGAAAAAAAGGTTGCCCCACTGACCACCTCACCCAAAGTAGATGACACCTTCCCCCTTTCCCCCCCTTATGCCCCGTCTAGGGCAGCCCCTCGCAGAACGTGTGCGATGTTTCCTTAACACCCCTAAGGGAGAACCCTCGTTTTCAAGGGTAGAACTGCATCTTGCTCCCCATCAAGTTTGCTAAGTCAATGGGAGATATTTACAAAGAGGTCAGTCATAGCGACAGGCCCTTTTAAGTTCTTCACTCAACACCAAAATGGTGTCACAATTTAAAAACCCGTAGTGTGCCGAACTGGCCCGGGACAGGAACCCCCGTAGGCGCCACAAAAAATAGCATATACCACCTTGCTATATTTTCTTTTCCCTTTTTATTTTGGGAAAATTTGTCAGCTGCTCGAAACCAGGGGTTGGGGGAACGGCGCCGAGCCCTGTCATGCCCCCCGCTACCAGGCGAGTGCCGCGCTGCCGGGGGTCGGGCACGGGCGCACCGTCCCCCTGCGCCCGGGACCACCCCGGCCACGCCCGTGTCTCAAAAAAACCTTGCTCCAGCGCGCGCGCCCAGCTTTGGGGCGTGCGCGGGCCGGGCCGTGAAATTTAAATAATACTTACCTCTCTCCTACCCATTGTCAAACTTATCTTTAATCCGAACAGGGGGATGTGTCTCATGGCCGTTTTATAGTTTTTACATCACCTGCTGTCCAAAAATCTGAAGGTGTAACCTCTTTTGACCCCCCGAGTTTCCCACAGGGCAGGAAGCTTTTGCTCTCTGCTCCATGGTAACATTTAACTGTATCATGTATGAGTGGCCTATTTTAAATTTTCCCCCGGGCATCTGGGCATTGTGGAAAAGATTTTGTTCGGGGCAGCAGTTTTATGAAACCATCTCGTGACACCCATGCTTACGTTAAATACATAACAACAAAATAGTTCCACATTTCAGGTAAATGAAGAACAATTTGATGATCCCATGGACCCTGCTGATATTCCTCTGCCAGAATTGCTCTCAGCAGTTCAGGTGTACAATTGCTCAACCATCCTCAATGATGGGAATTTTCCCAAATCATGCAGAACTTAAAAAAATGTACCAACCAAGGCTAATTTTGTTTCTTCAGAAAAGCTAAAGTTGCATACATTAACTTACTGCTGGCTGGGAAATGCCCTAGCCATCTTCAGGGAAAATTTTACCAAACGAAATTTTTTTCCCTAAGCCCCCGTATACCTTTGGTGGGTCCATTAAAGCCCCCATAGAAAGACGGGTTAGGGAAAAACTGGGTCCGAGGCAGAAGCTTCCTTTCAAGAGTTAATCTGGGAGGCTACAAACAAGAGTAGACCATTTCTGACTGGTGCTGTTGGATAAAAGTAATTATGATGTCAAGTTCCAATAAGTTTATTAGGTGCAAGAAATAATAATACTTTGTGAGACCATTCTGGTCTCTTCAACCGGATAATAAACAACATAACAAACTGGTAAATCTTGCATTTCCAGAGTTGGCCTTTCGACATTTGTATACATCTAGATGGTTTGTTAAAGGAAAAGAGAGTTTTAAGAAGGATGGCTGCAGCAGCTGGCATACTTTGTCTTCTAAGATGTAGTTCCCTAAATATATCACAAAAAGGTGAGCAGGCCCATTTTAAGGGCTCTATTATGAGGGAATCCATTCTTCAGATTTCTGTCCTACTAGGAGGTTATCCTATGAAGTTTTTTTTATTAAAGAGGTTTTCCCATACCAGACATTTATGGCATATTGATAGGATATGATATAAATGTTTAACCGGTTCTGTTTTAATCTCTGGGACCCACATTTACCTTGAGAACAGACCTTAAAGGAGTTGTCTCATTACAAGCTTTCAGCCTACTTCAAAGTGTCTGGCAGCAAAGGATTTTTGAATTTAGGGGCGTGCTTCTTGTCTGCCTCTTCTCCTCCCTCTTCCCCCCACCCCTCAGCATACAAACAGCTCTCCGTCTATACAGCAGGGTGGGGGGGGGGACAAGGGGGTTTGCTGCCAGAGTTAACCCTGTGTGTGCCTGCCTAGGTCTGCTGCAGGCTGCTCACTGCTAGATCAGCTGCACTGTCAGCTCCACAGAGTCAGGAGACAACAGGGAGAGGGCGGATCTATGAGTGTGGAGAGGTCTGTGAAGCTTGTATGTAAAGCAGAGCAGGGGGATCAAGTGTTCCTACCCCTGCTTAGCATACAAATCTCCATTCAAGCAAAACCCAGACCCTGTCAGAAAGACCAGAGCACTGGAAAGTGTGTTACAAATTAAGATGGGCGAATTGATTCAAACGAAGTGCTTCGTTTAAAATTTCGGAAAATTTCGGTTCTGAAACGAATTTCGAATTTTGGGGGTATTCGGTTAAGGAAAAAGTGTGCTTTTTTTAAAATGGCTGCGACACAGGCTTTTCAGGGGGCAAAGAACTCTGGGAAAAAAGGGCATAGCCTGCATGCATTGCGAGAAAAGCCAATCAGAGACCGGCGGGATTCGTGATCCCCCCCACTAATAAGCCCGGGGGGCGCGCCTGGGAGTCAAAATCCTCTCTTTTACTGATCAGGGAAGGGCTGCTGCGGTGAAGCCCTTACGAAGAACGATTTTTTTACACGATTTTTGTGGGGTGTCTCAGTTGTCTCAGAGATGCTTCTCTTAAGTTCATTTTGATTTTTTTTTTTGGGTATTCGATTGAAACCCAGTGTTCGTCCCCTGCAGCGCATATACTTTTAAAACCCAAATTTGCTCACAGCCTTGAATACCCAAAGGGGGGGATCTAGCCAGTTCCTTTTGTATTCTTTAAAAAAAAAGCGTTTTTTACAATACAAAATACCACTTCTTTTTTGGCTGCCAATTCTTTGGCGCAATTTAACCGGGGGGTTAATAAGCGTTGTTTTTTTCAGTGGGGTGAGCCCAAAGAAAAACCCGTCATTTTCACCCCCCCAAAATATATACATTTTTTCTGTAGCCAAATTTTCAAAACAAAATTTTTAATTAAAATTTTTCTTTGTTGTGTGGCGTAAAAAAAACCCCGCATTGTAACCGTAAAAAGCTGTAGTTTGTGGTGCTCAATTCTTTGGCGTATTTACATCCAAGGATTAACTAAAATTTTTTTTCCCGCAGTTGCACTCAGTAAAAAAAAACTTTCTTTTTTTACCCCCAAGAAGAAATTCGTAGTATTCATATGCGAAGGTTAATTAAGCCTTTACATTTATAAAATTTACAGAGGGTTTTTTAAAAGGACATACAATCAATTTTTCTGGCCATTTGTGGAGCGAATTTTTCCAAGGGTTACCCAACTTGTTTCTGGGTTATTTGGAGTCAAATACAGGGGTTTTATTTATCATATTTCAGATTCTTCATCAAACAGTGTCTGTCTTTTAGAACAAACAGTTTTTCAACAGAGAGGTGGCAGGGCTCGCACCTGCGAGTGGCAGGGCCAAAAATTCCCGGGGAAAGGCCCAGTCGCAGCACAGCAAGGGGATGTTGCGCAGGGGGCCTCGGGGGGGCCGAACGCCGCTGTCATCTAGTGGCGGTGTTGTTCAGCAACCCAAGGGTTCTTGATTGGGTTTACTAGGTCTCCACTTCCTCCCCGATGAATCTGACAACCCCAGCCAAGAGTCGGTGGGAATGTCGAACAACCTTAATTGGCATGGCCCCGGGGAGGGGGTCAGCGGGCCCTCACCTTCCTCAACCCCCCTTGTCCCTCCGGGTTCCCCCACCCGAGATCTACTGGTGGTCTGGGCTCAGCGCCACTTATACGAGGTGAACAATTTGAGGGGAAAGGAGCCCGCGCTACTTGCCAGGAAGAAAAGGGGGCCCAAATCCCCGCTTTTTGAGGGCGGCAAAATTAGTGTTGAGAGTGGCATGGGAGGTCCCGTTGTGAGGGGTCAGCCCTGCATACCCAAAACCGGGGAGAAAGGGCGCAGTGACGATGAAACACAAATGTTGATGTGTAGCCGACCGCACTTGGGGGTGGGTGAGGCAAGGGCTTCATCATCACAGGAGAAAAAGGGGTTCAGCTTGTGCGTCGGGAGCGGCGCAGCCGCAAGTGGGGTTGGGGGCGTGGAGCAGGATAGCAGCAGTGTGAGGTCAGGAGCCAAGGGCCACGGGGTAAAAAAAACCCGCTTCGAGGTCCAAAAAAGTACGGCCACAGGGGCTCGGGGAAGAGGCAGCGGCGGGCCGAGTTAGTAGTCACTCAGTGCGGGGGCCGGTGTTTGGGGCCCCGGTTTTAAAATCCAATACCCCGGGGGGGTGTGGAAGTTCTTTGTAAAAACACCGGAGGAGTGAATATGGGTATAGGTAGAATCTGTGGGCAGAAAAAGTGAAGGGTGGACAGGGAGAAAAAACGTTGGCACCAGGGGCCCTGGGGTCAAAAATTTTGTCAGCGGTCCCCCAATTTTTTGGGCCTGGGAGAAAAAGGGGCTCGGGGATTTTTTGGTGGTCCCTTTTCTGCCGCCGCAGAAACGGGGAAGCAGCAGGGCCAAAGTTGGCGCATTCCCAAAATTGCACCCAAGTAAAGGGGCCCCACCACCTCTGCAGAAGGGAGCTGTTTCCTTTAAACTTTCCTTTCCCGGTCCAGATGCCCCCTGCTCCTCGCTATCATGGGGCAGCAGTCGTTCAGCGGGGGGCGTTTGGGCAAAGAAAACAAAATTATGCGTCCAAACATTCCTAAAGTGCAAAAAGGTGCCTTTACCCCTGCCCAAGTTGTTGGTGCGATCCCCCCCTTTTCCCAAATGGGGGGGACTCTGCCCCGTTAAGAGAATATTGGCTTGTGCGACCCGAGGATGGAGAGTTTTAAGCCTAATTTTTTTTCCCAAAAAGGGCCCCCGGGGGGTACCGCACTTCAAAAATATGTAGAACATAAGGGGGGGCCCATTTCCTTGGCTTTATCGGTTTGTTCCCAAGGGTGAGGGGCCCACCGCGGCCCAATCTGGAGCTGTAATACGGTCGGGGCCATTTCCCATGCCCTTTTTAGGGCCCCCTTTGGGTGAATGTCTTCCCGGGGCCCCCCAGGCCCCCATCAACTTGGAAAAGGGGGGGGGGACGCCCCCCTTTTCCTCCACTTTTGTAAAAACCTTCGGCCCCTTTGCACCAATGTCCGCCCCCTCCTCCCCCCACCACCACCCCCCTTTCTCAGCCCCCCAAAAGTATGCTCCTTATCCCACATGTGTGGGCACAGCGGGTTTGGGTTCACCCCAGTTCTACCCTGGTTTGCCTCGGCAAAACGAAGTCCCCACAGGGGGGGAAAACTGCTCCAGGGTTTCAATCCCGGGGCAAAAAATTTTTTCGGAAAAAAATTTTTGGGTTGGCTTTTCTCCCGGGGGGGCAACTTCCCCAAAAACGGAAAACCGGGGGCAAAGGGAAACAATGGGAGGAACATTGGGGGTTGCCCACGTGCCCCCTAGGGGGAAAAGGGGTTTCCATGCGCCTGCATGGGGGAACCGTGTTCAATCTGGTTGGGGAAAAGGTTCCTAAAGGGTCTTCCCCCGGGTCTTAAAAAAGAGTCTAAAAAGGGCCCGGGGAAAACTGGGGAAATGCACTTCATCCTTTCCTTTAAAAAGCCAAAAAGGGAAACCCTCCTCGGTTGCGGGGTGGCAGAAAACGGCCTCCCCAACCCCACTCTGATATCGATGTTTCCCCCCGTTGGAATTCCAGCCTGACATGTTGGACCGACTGTATGAACAGAAAAAGGGGCAAATTTACGATTTTTTTGTTGATAAGGGGGAAAAAGGAGTACTCCCCCTTGTGTAATTTTTATGTCACCCAAAAGGGGAAAGGGCTCAGGCGTGAAACTGCCATTTGTTGAGGCTTTTTCGAGGGGAAAAGGCCAAGTTATTTGTCGGGTCCCCCCGGATTTACGGGATGAAAAACGTCTTTCCCAAACTGCTTCTTTGTCCGGGAAAACCAGATGCTAAAAAATTCTGTCTGGGCAGGGGCCCCGGGGGTGAGGGGGCCCGACTAAATCCCCGGGGGCCACATAAAGTCTGCTGGGGACTTAAATGGAGGAGGAGGGGGGCCCATTGGGAGCAAAAAGTTTTGTCTGGTGAAATGAGTGGTTTTTTCTCCCCCGGGGTGCCCAAGAGAGGAGGGCAAGGCTGGACCTGGAGGAGTTTTGATGGAGTGGGGAAAAGGACGGGCAGTGCCCCGAAAGCACCGTGGCAGTATACAGTGGAGATGGGGCAGGGAGCCCCTCGGAGTCACTTGTGCAGATGGCCCCCCAGCATTTCTGATTTGCCTGGCTAGTGGGCAGCCGAAATTTTGGTTTTAAGGCCATCCCGGGGAGAGGGGAGACCTTTTTTGGCCTTTTCCCAACCCCTTTTTTTACCTCGTAACGGGGGCCAAAAATGGGGAGGGCCCTTTTTTTTCCCCGCTTTTTGAGGAAGGGGGGAAAACCCAAAAACCTAATACCTAATAGAAGGAAAAAACCCCCCGGTAGGGGCAGTTGGCCGGGTTTTTTCCTTTTTTTCAGGCATCGTTTTCCCCCCTCTGAAAAAGGGTTGGGGCCGGGGGGGGTTTTTTCGGGCTCACGTACTACTGCCCCCCGGGGGCTTTGGGGGAAAAGGGGGGGGGGGGTAGGGAGCAGTTTCCAGCCCCCATCAGCAGCCCCCTTAAAATTTTGGAAAATCCCCTGATGGCAAATTCCTTCACCCGCCTAGTGAGGAGGGCAGTGCCAGCAGCAGCGGGCCTGGGGGAAAACCTTGAACCCAAAAGGGGGGGGGGGGGGCCAAAATTGGGGACAGCACTTTGCCACCCCAGTTTTGGGAAGATTCCCTGGACTTTCTGGGCAAAACCAAACCTTTGGGTGTGTGGCCCCCAAAAATTGCCCCAGTTTGCAGTGGAGAAGTTCCTGCCCCCCCCAGTAAGGGGTGGGGATCAGAGTGGATGTTTTTGCGCGGGGGCCATCGTTACCCCCAAGGAGAATTTCCCCTTGTCCACGGGGAAAAGTGGAAAAACGATTTTACCCTTTTTCAAGATTTAAACAGGTGTGGATCGGAAGGATTTCCACACGCCAATGCCTTTTGGCGGTTTAAGGGCAACATCAGCCATGATTTCCTTTACCCAAACTGTGAGAAATTAGTCTGGGTTCAAACTACCTGCCTCACCACTATTTATGGGTGCCGCCACGCCTGGTTTCCAAAAATCCCGCCTGCCAGTTTCCTTTTTTTATATGCCACCAAAAAATCTTTACCCCGGGATTGGTATTGCCCCCCACCTCCACACTCTGTCATTATGGGCCCTGTCTGCCTCATGCTGCTGCTTTTTTGGCTGTTTCCGTTTACCTCCACACTTTGTCATTGTGCCCTCTTGACCCCATGCCCGGTTTCTCCTTTCCGCCCGTCACCTTTCCCCTCTCTGTCATTGTGCCACTCTTTTGGGCCCACTCCGTTTTTGCCACCTCCAGATGTGAAATTTTGCCAAGCCTGACCTCCATGCTGCTGCCGTTTACCCACACACTGTGTCAAAAATTTTTGCCCTTGCCCGACCCCATGCTGCCGCCCGTGGCTGCTGTGTGCCTAAACACGTCATTGTCCCAATTGTGGCCATTCCTGTTTTTGCCACCCCAGGGAAAGTCAAATTTTTGCCAATGTTGACCTTATGCTGCTGCTGTGGCTGCTGCCGTTTACCCTTTTTCCCCTGTTTTCATTGTGCCCCCTGTCTGACCTCATGCTGTTTCTGTGGCCCGTGCTGTGAACCCCTTTTTTAAATGTTTTCCATTTTTCCCACTCTGTGGCCCCCATTCCTGTTTTTGCCCCCTCCAGGGAAAGTCTTGTGCCCACTGTCTGACCTAATGCTGCTGGCCCTGACCCACCCCACCCGTGTCATTTTTTCCCACTCAGTGGCCCACTATGTTTTGCCCCCTCCAGAATGTCATTGTGCCATGTTGACCTCCCTGCTTGATGCTGCCGGGGAACCCCCACGCTGGTTTTTCATTGGGGCCCCTCTGTGGCCTATTCCCGTTTTTGGGAAACCCCCAGAATGTCAAATTTTGCCACTGTTTTAACCTCATGCTGCTGTGGCTGCCGCCGTACCTCCACACTCCCGTCACTAATGTTGCCACCCGAGCCCAGCCTTGTTTTTTTTTTCCAAACTTTTCTTTGGCATGACTTTATCAGGCAACATTCCCGCTTAAGGGTTTTTTGGGCAGTTTTGCCCTTTTTAAGGCCCCCGGGGAAAATTTTTTTAGTGAAAACGATTCTAAGAGGGCGGCAGTCTTTTGCGTGTCATACCCAAAACACAAACATTGTATGAAAACCAAAACCAAGCTCCCTCTGCATTTTTAAAAAGGGGAACAAAAATTTCCCCAAGGGACTTTGCAGGTTTTGCAGCCTGGAAAAAAGCTGTTTTTTAATGTGATTCGTCCCCCAAGTAAATTTTAAAAAGGGAAATTATTTTTTTTCCGAGAAAAACCGGCAAAATGGAAACCCAAAAGAATTTCGGGGAAAAAACGCCCATCTCTAGTTAATATTTTTCCGGTTTTGTAAAATAATACAGCAGAGCAGGGAGGGGTATGAACCGTTCACATGCCCCCCTGATCTGTTCTATTATTATAGTCAAAGCTCCACAGATACATCCTGATTATAGTAACAAACTTCACTGCTGTCACATCTACTGACCACAGATCAGCCTCACCTCTGCTCTCCTCAATCTGTGTAGAGAGCAGGAGGGAGCAGGCACACACAGGGTTAATACACACAGACACAGAAGCCAGAGCCCTCCCTCCCCCTCCCCTACAGAAGCATCACAAGTGGCCTCATACTGTGCAGGAGGGACTCTGTGCTCAGCCAGTGAGATAAAGATCAACAGGTCAGCTGCTATAGGGATTTCAGGAGCTGATGCACTACTACTAACAGGGATAACTCAAAATCAGTAGGACATCTGTAATTAACATATATTGCAAAGCTGCTTGTTTTTAAAGATCTTTTAATTAAAACCCAATCATTGTAGCGAGACAACCCCTTTAATCTTCTAAATGAACATGCAGCCACCTCCCTGTTCTGCACAAAATTCGGGGTCCTAATCTCAAGATAGCTGTGGGTCCCAAAAGTGTCCCATCAAACAGTTATGGCACATCTTATCAATATACCATGAAAATCTTAGTTTGGGAAAATCAATTTTTTTTTTCAGTATTGATTTAATTACTTCTTCTGTGTTGTCTGTTGATGTTCTATCACAGAAAGGGAGTAAGAGAGACTGTCCTGTGGAATTTGCTACCACTGACAAAAATTACAATTTGGCAACTGAGAACTTGTGGCCAATAAATTGTCCCTGGAATAGTAGAGGAACCTGCTGTAAGAGACTCAACTGTGTGTTATAGTTTGCATTTATCACAAAAACTTCAGTTACATCCCTGCAAAATAAACTGATATTTGCCAACTTCCTCTATTTACATCTGCGTGGTTGCAGATATTTTTTTCTGAGATGGTATATTTCATTTCACTAGCTAGCCTTTTGCTTATAACCTATGTGTTTTCTGCTTTTAATGAATATTTTTAATCCTTGTGGAATCCCCAAGCACATGACACTCATTCAACAAAGGCACAATAAGGTGTTGTTATGCAATGTATTTTTTGTTAAAATGACACTGGTAAAAATAATTATTATTTATATAGTGCCAACATCGGACACAAGTTGTGAGGACCCTGCTTGCAAGAGCTTACAATCTATTAGGGTGTACGGGTGAAATTAAGGGTTAGAAATGCTTGGTTTACAATGGTTCAGCTATGTTACATAAATATGGGGTGGTTTACATGAAAAAGTGGATGAACCTGCCATCCCAACCATACATCTATATACAGGTAAGTGCCTGTGGGTGCCCAAGTGCAGGAAGTAACAAATGTGTGACAGAATTTGGGGGGTTAACAATTAGGGATAGGGAGGGAAGGACAAATCAGAATCTAGTATAACCCCCAGACAGCAGCCCTGCTGAGACAGAAATAGCAGGGTGGGGTCAGTTAGTAGATGGTGGGATGACTAGAAGTTCAGTATTAGTGAGGTTTAATTTAAGATAGAGGAAGGACATGATGTCAGAGACAGCGGACAGACAATCACTGGTGTTTTGTAGCAGGGCAGGAGTGATGTCACAGGAAGAGGTATATAATTGGGTGTCATCAGCGTCGAGATGGTACTGGTATTTTTTATGTATAATTTCCAGCAAAAGACAGAAGTGGATTCTAGCGGAATGGAAACATGTTGGCTTTGGCTGAAAAGAAATGCATCAAAATCTTCAGTGGTGTTTTTATAAGAAAAAAAAAATAGTGTGAATTCACATGGGGGTGCTAGCTTTTGATTGACATCTGACCACATCACCTTTTAAAGACAAAAATAATTGCTGCTAGAAACCACAGAAAAAGCACTACAAAATGTGATGTTTTTCTCAAAGACACTAAGGGCGACATGTATAATATTTGGCGTTTAGAAGCAAATTTTGGTGTGCATTATAATAGTGTAGAATGTCTTAGAGCTAGCATGTGCCCGATTTATGACCCGCAGTAGACTGGGTTCAAGAATCAGACGCATTCTAGCGCTAAGACGACAATTCTGGCTCAGGTAAATCACTTTGAAAATGGTTTACCTGTTCTAGCAGTAATGCGCCTGGAATTGCTGTACTGAAGCGCCGCGGGCGCCCTGTAATGCGCCTGATACTGGCATACAGGAGAAGTAAAAATATAGTGAACGGGGCTACACTAGATGTTGGGCTGTAAAGACTCCAGACTTCTGGCACAGCCCAATTCATACATGCCGCCCTCGGACCCCAGCCTAAAGGTGGCTGTACCTAGAGTATTTTTTGAAAAACCTATTTGTGATTGGCTACCAAAAGACAAACAGAATGAAACAAAGCCAGAAGTGGATTTAGCATAACTTGTAAATATAAGAAAGGATTTATACTTCTTGTTAAATCCAATTCTGGCCTGTATTAAAAAGCAGCAACTGAAAGGAGGATTGAAATGGGAAAATGAAATAAATAAAATAAAATAGAGAAAGAAGAATAATGTCGTTACAATGCATTTGGATAAAAGGTAAAGATTAAGACAAGAGTGGGCTAAACAAAACAGCAGTAATTTGTAGGCAAAAAAGGAAAACAACTTGCTAATTTCAATGTATAACAACACTAAGAGCAAGGACTTGACAGGCGGTGGGAAATGTTTGACAAAGTTGTCTTAAATGTCATACAAACAGTAAAGGTGAAGAAGGAGAAGCAAGAAAGGAAACTTAGTACTGAACAGCTGTCTTGGATTAAGGAGTGTGAGAAAATAGCATACTGTAAAAGAAATACAATGTTATCGCTAATGGTAAATTTATACAATGTGTTTAAAGATATATTTAAACCCCACCTGGGATTCCCCCAAAATGCAAAGAACCACCTCCAAAACACCCAGGAATGGACAACCCAGTACATTAATTAGAATTACACCTCTCCTTACTGCTGTGTAATATTCTCCATGCTGTTGCTTGTGTGTGAGAGTATCTAACTTTCATTTTTTGAGTCTCCCCTCTCTTATTGGCAGCTGTAACATGAGCAGGAACCTAGTTTCCTCTGCAGGGCAGATTCACTTGGTGGTTTATGACCGAGTGCTAGAAAAGAAAGCAGGAGAGGGGGAGAAAAGGAACGCATTAAAAGAGAAAGATGTATTTTTCTCTAATTAGATATATGATAAAGTTTCTTATTTTTGCTTGTATTGTTGATTTATTGAACATTGTTTTATAATTGGATGTACACTTTATATTTCACTTAAAGGGGATTTGCCACCAGACCAAGTACTGACCTCTGTTCAGTATGAGAGCATGATATAAACAAAGCATGCTGAGTCATGAAGCTGCAGTGGAGAGAGGGAGTGGGGAGGGGGGAGTGAGGAATCCAAAGGTAGCGTCTCAAAACTTAAGTGAACTAATAAACAGTACAACTGTGGATTCAATACAGCAAGACACAGTGCCTCAGACGGCACTGTCAGGAGAAACCTTATCTGCCAAGCAGCTAATGTAATCATGCAGCAAGAGACAGAGACGCACACAGACAGACACACAGCCAGAGCACAGAGCTGCATAAGGGGATCCTGTGACATGTTCACTCAAATAATCAAACTATAACTTGTGAATTCTGTATACAAAAGAGAACACCTATTCTAAACAGCAGATTGAAAGCTTCTTCATCAGATAAAGCAGGGATCTAATAACAATACAGCTAGTTATTCTGTATACAAAAGAAAACATATTGCTACCCGGTGCCTTAAAAGACCATTCATTCTGCCTGTCATCAGATAAAAAGTGATTCACGCAAGCGCGGCCTTTCAGCTCCTGGGTCGTGACTAGGGGAAGCTTTGTGGTAACCAAGGGGGATTGAGAAATGCTGTAGCTCTCAGAGTTTTCACATTTTTTAATCCCATATATTTAGAAAAGTGATTAAATAACCATTTTGGAGGTTCCCACGTCAACATTACATGGTGGCAAAACCCCTTTAAAGCTCTAAGTAAGATGTGGTCACTCTGAATTCTACAAAATGCCCTACCCTACTTGGAGATTCAGGAGTAGTACATTTATTGTTAACATAAGTCCAGGAAACTGTTTAATGCTGTCACACAGACTTGGGATATCCCTTTGCTCTTTTTCTTGCTCACAATAATGCTTTATACTTAGTGCAATCACTAAAAGAATGCAAAAGACAACACTAGAGAGAGAATGCATGTTCTTCTCTTCAGTCAGCCCTACTGCAGTCCCCCAAGAATCCAACCTGAACTAACAGATGTTACTCCAAGGGACATTTTTTTTCTGCATTCTAGGAATCCTTGTTATCTTAAAGGGGTTTTGCCACGATGTAATATTGACGTGGGATCCTCCAAAAAGGGCATTTAATCCCTTTTCTAAATATATGTGATTACAAAAAATGAAGCCTGTGAGAGCTATAGCATTGCTCAGTCCCTCTTAGTTTCCTGAAAGTTTTGATTAGACACGACCAGGAGCTGACAGGGAGCTGATCTGGCCGCGCTTGCGTGTTTGCTTTTCTTATCTGATGACAGGGAACATGAAGGAGCTTGCAAGGGGCTGAGGAGAAAGTGCAGTGTATGAGTCTGTCTGCTGTATAGAGAATCCACTGTTGTAATGTTATTATTTGAGTAAACTTTTGAGACGCTTCCTCGCTTTCTGCTCACCCCCTCCCTCTCACCCCTGCAGCCGTTCATGAATCAGCATGTTTTGTTTATATTCTCCCCTGAGCTGATAAGAGGTAATGAACTCACTTCGTGGCAAAACCCCTTTAAGTAGAGTGTTCACTGAACCAGGGAATCTTAGAAGAAAATACACAAGTGACAGCAAATTATTATTTTTAACTCTCTGCCACATCAGCCTGGCATCTACTGTTCCTCTAGTAGTGAATGTAGAGCAGGATCACACTTCTCAGCATTATCATTCCATATTGACTCTGTAGAGTGTTGTTTACCATAAACATGCAGATTAATTATGGTAGAATCTGTTATCTCAAGAAAGCCTCCTCAGGAGGTTAAAGGGGTTTTGCCACAATGTAATGTTGACGTGGGATCCTCCAAAATGGCTATTTAATCACTTTTCTAAATATATGTGACTATAAAAATTGCAGCCTGAGAGAGCTACAGGCTGCCTTACCTGCCCTTAGTACTTAAAAGCTTGCATTAGATACGACTAGGCAGAGTGACAAGAACTGCTGGCCGGGCTTGCGCAGAGCACACTTCTTATCTGATGAGAGGGAGATGAAGAAGCTTTCAAGGCACCGGGTAATGTTGTGTTTTGTATACAGAATCCACTAGCTGTAGTGTGATTATCTGAGTAGATCCCTGCTTTATCTGATAACAGGGAACATGAAGGAGCTTTCAAGCTGCTGTGGAGAAAGGTGTTGTCTTTTGTATACAGAATCCACTAGTTGTAGTGTGATAATGTGAGTGAACATTGTACACGATCCCTTATGCATGGCTCTGTGCTCTGACCAGCTCTTTCTCTCTCAGCTCAGCCTTGGCTTGTTTACTTTTGCTTCTTAGCAGATAAGGCAAGTCCTGGCAAAACCCCTTTAATGCCGCTCTGGCCTGTTGGTTGCCTATTGTGGGGTGAATGAATTGTATGAGCCTACAGTCGAGCTTTATGTGAACAATTTAATCTCCGCCTGTCAGGATGGCAAAAGTGTGAATGGTGCCACAGTAAATACTGGTGTAGTGACAGTTGGAACCATGGAAGTGATCGGTGGAGTAGACCATCCTGAGAAGAAGCTAGCCTGTATCCTAAAGCAAGATGAGAGCCAAACCCTGGCTGTGGAGATGACCAGTGCAGTGAACAGGGTCAGACAGGCATGGAAGTAGATCATTCATAGGAATAGTTCAGTACTCTGTTAATGGTCCGAAGACCATTAGTGATCAAGTTGGGCCTAACAGGCAGGAGATACTCGGTAAAGACACTGGGTCTTGAAATAGGGGAAAGAATACACTTCATTGCGATACTGCAAGTCCACTAGGTTTTTATGGTACACTGTATGATAAATAAAGTCCTCAGTTTTCACATAAACTGTACAATGAAAACACCATTCTAAGTTCATTTTTACAGACTATGCAACCATGTAACAAATAACACGTGTAAGCACTATACATAAATTCTGTATATCTCTACAAGTAAATTTGAGTGTTATACTAGGCACTGCCAAGAGTAATTGGATTTGGTATGTGCAGCCAAAATGTTACTAAAGGACAGAAACTTTCCTTTCATCTTAAGTTTAATCTTTGAAGAACTTGTAGTTTTAGTATGCTATTTTTTCAACAAATGTTAGTGTTCTAGTATGATACTTCTAACTGAATGTGCGGGCTGATCTTGTTGACTGATTTTTGTCATTTAATGTAAAAAGCATATTTTGTTATAAAAATTTGAATTGACATGTTTTCTCAGCATTTATCTAATCATGTAGTGGCATAAATGGACATTGTTCATACCTGGAAATGTTTATACAAGGTACAGGTATTAAAGCCTGGGAGTGCAATAAAAAAGATGCTAATGGTTCATTTAAAAAGGTTATCAGCTTGTTTATTGGAGCATATGATTTTTATGTCACCATTTTCTTCAGCTCAACCACAGCTACCAAGAGTAATCCAAACCTTAATAAGCAGTTTTCAAAGGGATTTCCAACTGATGTTTGTGTTACTCTATGAATGACATTTTTTTTTTTTTTTTTAAATCATTCAAAAATCACAGCAAGCCATTCTCAGAGATAGAAGTTGATTCACTAAATTAGAGTTATTTCAAACCACTCAATGCCTTCCGTTAGACAACAATTTTACAGCAATTATTTTGTGATAAAAAAATCTAAGGGGGACATGTATGATTGGGCTTTTCACACTTTTTCTGGCTTATAATGGGCCTTACTCCACATATGTGTTAGGCACATAAGTTGAAAGCTTTGCCACTTTCCAATGCGCCTAACATGAAGGGGCATGCTGTAGGCGTTCAAAAACATCGACGCATGTATGAATGCTGGTCGGCAAAGCGAGGCGCATTACAGCTCCAACAGGCAGACCTATCTCAATGTGGTCTGTCTGAGCCGGAGGCGTCAAAGTTTACACAGCATTCATGAGCGCACTTCGGCCATCAGCATATATCAGGTGCAGTTTACATAGAAAAAAAGATGAGACATTGAACTTTGACATGCCGAAGTTCATAGATGCCCCCCTAAGTGTAGACCTAGCCGTAGACCACTTTTGATCAGTATTTTGCCTTACAATTGTTAGCCAAAACCCAGCCTACAGTGGCGCATACTTTGCATGCTGCTATATGTCTGCTGTTTTAGAAGTACTACTTCTAAAGCACTGTGGCCCAGTCCCCACCCAACCTTCATTCACTCAATGAGTGCTATGATTTAATGTATTTGCGGGAAGTACTTTGGGCATATTGCAGTGCAATTACATGCTGAAATACGCCCCGTAAACCCGCCTTGTGAACATACACTTCCA